>SJYX01010187.1:280444-290765 GCA_006410675.1 Oreotragus oreotragus | reverse complement strand
TTTTTTTTTTTTTTTTTTTTAGCTCCAAAGTCTAAATCCCTAGGACAACTATTTATGGAGCATTCTTTTAAAAGGCTGTAAACTGAAAGGAGGAGAGAATTTGCTGAAAAGGAGACGAGAGGACTGGGGTGTGGTGCTTTGAGTCTATACTCTGCCCTTTTCTACGCAGAGAGGAGCGTTTCCGCTTCCTCTTTATAGACCTCTGGTCACCTTCAGGAGGATCTGGGTTTGCGTTTGAGACAGTTACACAGTCGGGCATTCTGAGTAGTAAGTGCCATGGTTCTGTTGGTTTTGCCTTTTCCCCAGATGGGGCATCTCCCAGTACTATGGGGCCCATGGAGGCAGCTACCAGCAGTGATTCCTTATCTCCAACTGTTCTTTACCTTTGTACCTTTCTTTCTATGGGGTTGCACAGTATCTATTTTTATTTATTTTAGAAATATTATTGTCATTTTAAGTCTTTATTAAATTCATTACAATATTGCTTCTGTTTTACAGGTTGTTTCGGTTTTGGCCACAAGGCATGCAGGATCTTAGCTGCCCAACCAGGGATCAAACCTGCACCCCCTGCATAGGAAGACAAAGTCTTAACCATCGGATCCCCAGGGAAGAGGATGCTACTGAGAGCTAGGGTCTAGACAGGCCTCCAGGAAGGGAATGGCCACCACAGATGGCACTAGTGTGTCGGGGGGAACCCAGGGGGGCAGCATAAGACGGTAGAGCCTGTGGTTGGGGGCAGGAGGGACCTGAACTTATTTTTAAAGTTTTATATTGAAATGAGTAGATTCATTTGGTTTGAAAATTTGAGAATTTAATGTAGTCATCATGATAATGAAACATCCTGAAAAGAAGACCCAGGACTCAGAGTCTCTCCAAGGAGGCCTGGGCAGACTGGACAGGTGTTCCATTTGCTGGGATTGGTTTATATGCCACCAGTCACAAAAGTCTGATGCAAGGTTGCAAAAGAGAATAAAAAGACCTGAGCAATAAGGAAGTTAGAGTAAACAAGCAAACTGGAAGGATAAAGAGGAAGCAGAGCACTCCAGCTGTAGAGGTGAACACAGCAAGTTTGTTTCTGAGATTCCTGGAAACCAAGGGTGATGGGGGCAGCCCAGCAGTTCTTGGGAGCTGACGGTCCTTCCCAGAAGAACCAGATTAGATATATCCTTCCACCAGACACAGACAGGACTGTGTGTGATGAGGGGTCCACGTCTGCAAGGAGAGCCCATAGCAGTGCCCATTCCTAGGCTGGGTTTTCCTTCTGTAAATAAGATAGAAGAAAACCCTCCAATATTGGATGGGCCTTAAGATTGTGCCTCTAAAGGACTTGAGGTGTCACCTCATCCTTTCCACTCAGTCTCTCAGCACCCCAGCAACCAGATCTGTGTCGTCACTGGAATCACTCTCACCGTAGTCCCTGGATCAGGCTGGGGTCCAGCTGGTCCACCCTCACATCACAGGCCAGCTGCTCCTGCCTGGAACCCGTTCTTCATTCTGCCTCCCAGGACTTCTCCCCGCTTGGTCCCTCCTGCCCCCATCCCAGGCTTTTCCCTCTTATCTTTCTTCCCCTGAGTATACCCTGCCCCACACCAGCTCCATTCGTGGGGGACACTCCCTACCTGGGGGCCCATCAAGACCTGGGGTCTCAGTAGCATCCTCTGCTGGTGACTCCAGCCTTGAGTGTCCTTTTCTTCAGTTCTGACACAGAGTAACCATCTCCACTTAGAGGCTCAGTTATGTCAATTTCCTGGGACCCGTCAGTAAATACCATGTGCTGTGAGGAGCTGAACAACACAGTACCTTACAACATGGAGGCCAGAAACCCAAGCTCAAGGTGTCGGCAGGTCTGGCTTCTTCTGAGCCTCTCTCCTTGGCTTGTGGGTGGCTGTCATCGCTGTGTCCTCAGTGGTCCTCTCTCTATCACATCTCTGTTCTGTGTCCAGATTCTCCTCCTCTTGAGGATGCCAATCAAATGGGATTAAAGTCATCTTCACAACCTCCAAATGCAGGACATTCAAAGTGCTGGGGGTTAGGGCTTCACCATATGAATTGCGAGTGGACACAATTCAGCCCATAAAAGCATCTGAAACTCAATCTTCCCAAGACCACATTCGTAACCATCCCCAAATTTGCTTCCTCATCTTGGTAAATGGCCCCTCCCTTCCAGGGGTTATTTTCAGGGTCCTCTCTGACACCCCACTTGCCTCTCAGCCACATCCACTCACTAAGGCTGATCCCATCACTCTGTCACTGTCTCTGCCTCCAGCATTCTTGGCCCCACCAAACGCGGCTTCTCTTTGGACCTCCCTCATCCATGTGGCTCACCAGCAATTTATTCTGAACATGGCAGAAAGCAGAGTGCCCCTTCCAAGGGTAACCAAACCCTGTGATGTCTCAGCTCCCATCCAGTTCGGAATGTAACCCGCATTCTTCCCGAGGCCCCAAGACCTGCCACAACCTGCCTCCATCTCCCGTCTCTCATCTCTCATGGTTCCTGTCTGTTCTCCATGTGGCTCCTAGGGTTGCTGTCTGAGCCTCTACCTGGAAAGCTATTGCCCTACACAGGGGCACCCATTTCTCTCCAGCCTCTTGTCAGGGCCTCCCTGACTGCCACGTGAGAAGGAGCCTCTCTCTGCCCCCTTTTTGCTCTTATACCCACTCCACAGTATGTGAATTTCGGCCTTTTCTGATGGAAAAACAGTTGCACAAGGACAAGCCCTCCCTGAGCCCTCAGCACAAGCCTGTCACGCGGCAGATGTTCAGTAATTGTAGGCGCATCCAAGAGCAAAAGCGGGCATGGGGATGGGGACCCTCCTCTGTTCTCATCCCACTAAGTAAGGACATAAGGAGTAGGGAGGCTGCACAGGAAAAGGTAGGGATGTTGGCAGCAGCTTCTGGTCTCAGGCTCCAGGGAGACAGGTATCCAAAGCTCAGTGCTGTGCGTTCAGCACTGACCGGACCCCAGAGCTTCTGGAACAGGTTGTCCAGTGATCCCAAGGGTCCTCCATGCCAGGAGCAGCCACACAGATGCCCACATAGAGGACAGCAAAGACTGCTCAGCACTCAGTTCTACAAGCGTGGAGTTGCAACCTATGGCAGTGTCCACTGACTGGGCACTGAGAGGAAGGAAGGTACCAATGGGAGGAGATGTGCTGTACTGTGGACAAGCTACCCCTAGATAGCTCCATGCATGTCTCAGGAAGAATGTCCATGACCCCAGGTTCCTGCATCTTCCCATGTATAGAAAAGTACTAACATCACTTACTCTAAATATCTGTTCTTTGTGACCAGCAGTGGATAAACTTTTACCAAGATTATGATTGACTGCAGGTATTTTCCAGCCAAAAAATAACGTACAAACCAGCTTCTCCCCAACCTCTTGGGGGCAGTTCCCTCGGAGCTGCTATAGGCAGTATCCTGGACTCAGGAAGTCCCTGGATAAAACTTAAACTCAGCTCTGCTGTGTTGCATTTTTTTCTCTCTTTTTAAAATAGATTTATTTTTTCATTATTAGCTGTGCCAGGTCTTTGTTGCTGCACACAGGCTTTTCTCTTATCTCAACCCGTGGGGGCTGCTCTTGGTTTCTCTTGTTTTGGGGTGCAGGTGAGCCGGCTTCTCACTGCAGTGGCTTCTCTTGTCGAGGAGCACAGCCTGAGCTGCAGCTCCCGGGCTCTAAAGCACAAGCTCAGTAGTTGTAGCATTCTAGGGCCTTCTTGCTCGGTGGCATGTGGGGTCTTCCTGGAGCAGAAATCAGACCTGTGTCCTCTGCATTGGCAGGCAGATTTTTAACCACTAGACCACCTGGGAGCCTTGCATTTTTTTCTTTGAGTTGACAGGTTCAGGGCAGCTGGGGCCACTCCTGCTCCATCTAAAAGGTATGGGGCCCGAGCAGCCAGATCGCTCAAGAAAAGATAAAGAGCTGGATTTCTGTGAAATCTCCCTATTTTTAAATGTTGTTTCAAAATGGGTTTAGAATTCTGTGTTTCCTAACTACAGTTAGGAGCTTGGTTCTAGATCAGTCTAAAGTGACTTGACACGGTTTTAAAGTGACTGATGGTTTTCCTCCTGGCCTCTAGCTGTATAGTTAAGTCATAGAACGGTTAGGGCACTAAAACAGTGCTTTAACTTTGCAAACCTGGTAGAGGAGGATATTGCCATTGGGTTCGTTCCTCCCATCTTACAAAATGCTGCTGGACAGGCGACCTCAACCCAAGCTTGCTTAGCACTTTCACATGCATTAGAGTAAGTCATCCTTTCTGGCAGCTGCTGGATGCTGTCATGTTAAAGGTATGCATCTCGCATGACTACAGATGTGAAAGGCACCCCTAGAGTTGTGCAGTTCACAACCTGCACAACCACACATGACACCCTGGGTGTGGCGGCCTCTGTCCAGCCCATCCCAGAGGCACACCAATTTAGAAAAGATGAACCTTTGGATTTGCCTCGCTCTTCCCAGTTTGCAAAGTCTCTCCTCATTCATTGGTTAATCTAATGTTCCACGACACAGAAAGATGTTGTCATGCCTATTTCGTGGATAAAGGAACTAGGTAAGCAATTTGCCTGCGAGATTACAGAAGCAGTTAGAAGCAGAGGGAGTGCAAACTTCAGTGCTCTGACCACAGGGATCCCTGGAGGCCTGGGAGGGCCCACTCGTGTCTCTGGGCCTTCTCTTCCATCTCTTGGGCAGTTGGTTCTCTCAGTCCCGTTCTGGCACCCAGAATGCACTGGGGGCCATCTCCAGTCCCTCCCAGGGCACTGCCTGAGGGTGTCTGGGGGAACTGGGAGCCATTCCTTCTTGAAGGTCATAGTTGGTAAAGGAGAAAAGAGGTTGCTCTCTTCTTCCATCTTTTAAAAAAATATTTATATTTATTGATTTGGCTGCCCTCGGTCTTTGTTTCGGCATGCGGGATCTAGTTTCCTGACCAGGGATCAAACCCAGGCCCCCTGCACTGGCAGCATGGAGTCTTAGCTGCTGGACCAGCAGGGAGGTCCCCTCTTTCATCTTTAATGCACAGTAACTTGCTTTTTCACAGCAGACGATTTGTACCCAGGACTGAAAGATCTTTGCAGCCATGAACATGACTGCCGTTTAATTTTCTTTATTAGCTCTATTGAATAATTTATCTCTGTCCAACTACAGAAAATTGGTTCATTAATGTCTGGTTCGGAGAAGGCAATGGCACCCCCCTCCAGTACTCTTGCCTGGAAAATCCCATGGACGGAGGAGCCTGGTAGGCTGCAGTCCATGGGGTCACTAAGAGTCGGACACGACTGAGCGACTTCACTTTCACTTTTCAGTTTCATGCATTGGAGAAGGACATGGCAACCCACTCCAGTGTTCTTGCCTGGAGAATCCCAGGGACGAGGGAGCCTGGTGAGCTGCCGTCTATGGGGTCGCACAGAGTTGGACACGACTGAAGCAACTTAGCAGCAATGTTAGGTTCAGGCTCCTCAACACCACTCACTCACCAGCTCGCTAGTCCTAGTGATAAGGCAGAGCTCACCTCTGTGGCAGAGGGAGGCAGGTGAGATTTGCCCTGGAATGGAAACTGGGGGCTCTTAGGAGGTGGGGGGCCGGAGGGCACAGGTATGATTAGGGTTAGATGTAGATCATGTTATCAGAGCCACATTGGTGGGAAGAGCCAGGCAGGAAGTTTAAGGCAGGGGTTCATAGAACCTCAGGGCATGAACTGTCTGTTGACACATCCTACTGAAAGCGGGCCTTTTGGGAGGTTTCTGGAATGAATGACCAAGTCATTTGCCTGAGCCTCCTGGAATAGCAGCCATGCTAACGAAGGTGTTAGATAAAATCTTGTTGATGTAGACAGGCACGGACATGGGGCATGGGGGGGTTTCAGTGTTCATATTTTAAAGGACAGAGTCACTGAAGCAGCTACAGTTTCTAAAAATCAGTGAGAAAAAGGTGTATCTTTGTATTTTCATCTTTACATATATACACACACACATTACATATACTGTATAGATGTGTGTGTTTGCACATGTATGGGTTTATGCACACGTACATATGTGTACACATGACAAGCCTATGTGTGTACACAAGGACAGGGCTTCGTGTGTGCTCAGTCACGTCCAACTCATTGCGCCCCAGTGGACTGTGGCCCACCAGGCTTCTCTGTCCACAGGATTCTCCAGGCAAGAATACTGGAGTGGGTTGGTTCCTCCAGGGGTGGAACCCACCAGGGATCGAACCCACCTCTCTTACGTTTCCTGCATTTACAGTCGGGTTCTTTACCACTGAGCCACATGGGGCGGCCCCGTGAGTACACACACGTGCATAGATATTGAACTTGTGT
The DNA here is from genome assembly GCA_006410675.1 of Oreotragus oreotragus. Taxonomy (NCBI): domain Eukaryota; kingdom Metazoa; phylum Chordata; class Mammalia; order Artiodactyla; family Bovidae; genus Oreotragus; species Oreotragus oreotragus. Next base: position 284,451 of record SJYX01010187.1, on the reverse strand, counting down.
TCAGCAGGGTCACACATCTCAACTGAACTGAACTAGAGACGTTTGAGACCAGATGAACCATGTGGCATATTGATCGGTTACAGTTCATTTCTTGAGCACAGGTAGCCACAGCCGGAGCATCCCTGAGCCTGAAGAAGCGGGAGAAGGACCAGGCAGTCCTGAAGCTGCCGGCCACCCCCAGGTTGCTCTTGTTCTGCTTTGTACCCTGTGGCCCCCAACCCAACAGAGCAGCTGTCTCTCTCACATTCTGCATAGACTCACGACTGGACATTGTGTTTCTCTGGGGAGAAAGAGATTGAAGGGTTTTATGAACCTTTGAACAGCCATTACCAGGAACAAAAAAATTAGATGCAGGTTGCTAAGCTGCCTTCCTGACTCAGGGCATCAGGGGCTCTTGGTAGAGGGAGGGAACTGGGGGAGGTAAATTCAGCCAGTGCCAAGGCGTAAGCATGGAAGCTTGGGGATCCCCAGTGTCTCCTCAAAGTTTGAAAGGGCATTTAAGCGTGAGTACCAAAAAGAACGCGTAGCATCACTGGCCAGGCTTAATCTTTTCCGAAAAAGTTACTTGCTTGGATTTGAGCCAGAATAAAGAAATCAGGTGTAACATGAAAAAATCAAGCCTTTTTTTTTTTTTTTTTAAATCCACATGTTTTTATTTTTCTGATGTGGACCATTTTTAAAGTCTTAATTGGATTTGTTACAACATTGCTTCTGTTTTGTGTTTTGGTTTTTGGCCTTAAGGTATGTGGGATCTCAGCTCCCCAGTCAGGGATCAAACCTGGACCCCTGCATTGGAAGGCAAAGTCCTAACCACTGGACCGTCAGGGAAGTCACATCAAGCATGTTTTAGAATGAGGAATACTTGTGAAAAACAAAACCTCCAATTTTTAGATCTTTAAGAACTTACTACTAATGGAATAACATTTCTAATTCTTCTCTTTTTCAAAGAAGAAAGCTATCCAGATCAGTGATACCCCTCTTTAGGGGTGTCAGCAGGGTGAAGACCCAGGGCTCACATAGAGGTTCAGCGGGGCTGGTTTCATCAGAAAATCTTCCTGCAAATACGTCGCATTTGCTAATGAAAAGATTTTGATTTCCCATGACATTAAGCTGTGTCCTGCAAAGATAATAAAAACTATATAGCTCATTTAGAAACAAATTTTAATACAATGCTAAAAGTAAGAGGGGTGGAATATTATTTGCTAAGCAAATGAAACTTATCAGGAGTCTCCAGGGTGTTTGATCTCACTGAGCACCCCTCCCCCATAAGCACCTTCCCCTTCCTGCCACGTACCTGGTGGGGCAGGGGTGGGGGCAGAAACCAGGGGCGCAAATCCATCTCATCTCCCATCTTAAACTCTTCAAGGATTCCCCTGCATTGAGGTCCAACTGAGTTCTTTGAACAGTTCTGTGAGGTCTCTGAGGTTTGATCCAGTCCACTTTTTAAAAATTTTACTATTGACTGACTTATTTTTGGCTGTGCTGAGTCTTTGTGGCTGCACATGTTTTCTTTGGTTGCGATGTGCAGGCTTCTCATTGCGGAGTCTTCTTCTGTTGCCAAGCACAGGCTCTGGGCCCGAGGGCTTCAGTAGTTGGCAGCACATGGGCTTTAGCTGTTCTGGGGCATGTGGGATCTTCCCAGACCAGGGATCGAACTCACATCTCCTGTGTTGGCACAGGCAGATTCTTATCCACTGTACCACCAGGGAAGTCTGACCCAGCCCACCTTTAAAGGTTTCTCAAGCAGCAACACATTTCCAGTGTAATCTTGCACATGCTACAAGGTGGACCCAGCAGACCTAGTGGATGAAAAGGAGAGTTCAGATCAGCCGGATGGCTCCACCTTGGCCTCCACACCCCATGGGATCTGGGCCTCCCCTAGCATATGCGGTGGTCCCAGGCCTCCCTGCCTGGGGAAGGGGAGAAGCAGCTCCTGTGTGCAGTCTCTGTTGCCCACTGGAGCCACTCACTGGTCCTACCTCCCCCACCTTGCCGAGGCTGTCAGCATTAGTCCTGGTCCCGGTTGGGAACTCCCAGCCTCTGGACAGCGTCCAAGGGATGAGCTGGCCAGCAGGTGTGCTGGTCTCACTTTTCTGAAAGCATGCAGCTTGAAAGGAAAGGATCTGTGACCACGACCTCCCCGAAAACTGTTCCGCCCTTTAATGCCTCAGTATCTTGCCTTTTATTCAGCTCTGAGGTTTTCAGAAAACCCAAGATGAAACTAACTCTGATGGCTAAACTTTAGGGAAGTTTGTTTAACAATAAATTGTTATTCTGAGAGCAGGGGGCCATCTACTAAAATGCTTTAACCTATGTGCTGGCATTTGTATTTTACCTGCACTTCTCCAGTTTCTTGTCTGAAAGTGTTGGCATTCAACAATGTGATGGAAATATTAGTCTTGACCTGATGAAAAAATTTTCAAGTCCCTAAGGCAGTGTGGACACAGTCCACTGGGCTCGTGACAGAAGGGCCATATAGGGGGCTCTGATGATAACAGGATTTTCAGTGCTCCGATTTGGAAATGTGGTTTGAAGAGAGACAGAGCTTGAAACTCCCCAGACTGGGGTTGATGGTTCCTCCATCAGGGGGTTAATTCCATAGTCGATTAATGAGAAATGGATGAGTTCACATATGTAAGCAGTGAATATCCTTAATTTATGGTTCTTAGATGCATGGGTACATCTTGAGCATCTAGAACACATCGCCATGAGCATGTGGGTTTGAGTCAGGGTGGGGCTTTTGCTAGAGCTACAGCAGGTCATGGGCTAGGAGGCAGTGGTGTGTCCTGAGTATTGTGAGCAGGACTACCAGTAGTACATGAATGCTTAGTTGCTCAGTTGTGTCTGATTCTGTAACCCACTAGGCTTCTCTGTCCATGAGATTCTCCAGGTAAGAATGCGGAGTGGGTTGCCATTTCCTCCTCCTTGGGATCTTCCCAACCTAGAGATGGAACCTGCGTCTCCTGTGTCTTCTGCATTGGCAGGCGACTCTTTACCATGAGCACCATGTGCAAAACCAGTTGGCACCAGTAGTAATAACTGCGTAATAGTGATACTTTTTCTAAACCTTTTACATGCCATTACTCATTTAAACCCACCTTTCTCTCTATGGCTTTTCCACTGTAGCCCTAAGAGATCAGATGACTTCTGTTCTGTGTCAGCTTCCCTGGAGACAGGAAGTTTCTTCAGGAGTGTTAAACATTTTGGGGCTGAAGGAAGCAGCTTTGGCTGGAGGGAAGGGCTGAGTTGTGGTGCCATCACCCCAGAGGCCTGGGCCACCCCCCAGGGAGTGGGGGTTACTACCCACCGGTCACTGGTGCAGATGCTGTCCTGGGAGAAGAGGGTCCTGGGAGGGGATCTGGTGCCCCAGGCTGGAGATGGGCATTTGGTCAGTAGCCACCTAGGACCCCATGGAAGAGCCGGTGTGTTCTGAGGCACTGCAGTTAGAGGGTTACAGGGCTGTCTCTTCATGGCTATGAGAGGAGACAGTCAGTATAAACCTCTCAGCTCAGGAGTTCATCTTCTCCAGAGGAGAAAGAACATCAAGCGAGAGAAAGTCACAGAATCATGGAAAGAGCCAGACTGTGGCTCAGACACCGGGTCTGGTCAGCTCAGGGAAGGCCCCAGATGGTGGTGGGACCCCTCCCCAGGACTCTTCCCTCTGTGCACCAGGACAGTGGCCAGTCAGAGCCAAGGACCGGCCTGAGTCTAGCCTGTCTGACCAGAACTGACTGATGGAAATCGAAGCCCAGCAAGCCGGCCACAGACCTGAGTCTGTACCTCCAGTGATGCCCCATCTAGCACAGAAAAACCATAAACCCCCCACCTGAACTGGCAAAAGGAAGTGGGTCCCGGGCAGAATTGGGACCACCAGCACCTCCCAGGGCAGCAGGGCAGGGACGGCGGTAAGGCACAGCCAGGTGGGCGCCAAGTAAAATGCTGCTGCTTCTCCTCCCCTTTCCAAGCGGCTTTCCACCACCCCACTCCCCCTCTGCGCCCCCCCCCCA
>SJYX01010187.1:251949-279340 GCA_006410675.1 Oreotragus oreotragus | reverse complement strand
GACCCAGGGCCCAGGAGGAGGCTGACGGAGGGCTCCTCCTTCTTCACTGCGGCTGCTGTGGGCCTTCCTCCCTCCCCCACCGCTCCCCCTGCCCACCTGCCCCACACACCCTTTGCCCCTGCACTTGCCTCCCTCTGGGTTCTGGGGCAAAGGGAGCCCAGCAGGCCTGGAATAGATGGGAACACAGGCCCCGCCCACATCCGGGTACCAGGAGCGCCTTACCCTTACCTGATGCTGCCGCCCAAGAGACGGCCGAGCCCAGGGACCGAGTTTTGGTCTTAGCCCCACCTGGGGGGCTGAAGCAAGGTCTGGTGCACCCCCTTTCCCAGAGCCTCAGAACCCTCAGTTGTAAAAATTGGGGAAATTAATGCCCCTCTCCCACAATGGGGTAGTGTAAACCCCAGCGTGATGACTGGTGCAGAAAATGTTTAATGAAAGGTAATTGTTTTTACAGGGTCAGAGACCCAGGACTTGCTGAGCCTTGGCGCAAAGCCTTGGCTTCCGTCACGAGAAACAACTACTGAAAACTTTTTCCTTGTGTGAACAAGTGGGATCTGGGCTCACCCGAAGAACTTGGTGAAAGCATGGAGACCATCCCAAGCAGCCGCTAGAGATGCTGTTTGCTCAGCAGTGGGGTTTGATGAGGGGCCTCATTAACTGGAAGGACGGGCCGGAAGTCCTGAGCTCACTGGGCGTGGCTTCGTATGGCTTCCGCACAGTCTTCCTCGTCGTTTTGGTTCAGAATAAATCCTGTGTGTCCTGCATCCTTGTTTTTCAAGGGACTTGATTCTTTCTTACTCCTTCTGACTCTGGGCACCCATGGGACTCTGGTGAGCATCAAAACCACAACACAGAATTATCCTCTCCATCTGAAGCACCGTGGGGCCAAGATGGTCTTATTACCGCCAGATGGTGAGCAGCTTCGTCATTCTCATCAAGGCAGTCATGTTCAGGGACTTCCCAATGGTACAGCAGTTAAGCCTCTGTGCTCTCAATGCAGGGGGCTTGGGTTTAATCCCTGGTCCGGGAACTAGAGCCCACATGCCGCAACTAAAGAACCAGCATGTCACAGCTGAGATCCAGGACAGCTTAATAAATAGAAATACATATTTTAAAAAGGCATTCATGTTCAGCTATACACATTCTAGAAACGAAACAAAACAGTTTAATGACACATACATCATTTGTAAAATTATGAAATACTCCATACGTACAATAGCATATGTGTGTGTGCATGCTAAGTCACTTCAGTCGTATCCAGCTCTTTGCCGTTTTATGGACTAGCCCATGAGGCTCCTCTGTCCATGGGATTTTCCAGGCAAGAATACTGGAGTGGGGTGCCTTGCCCTCCTCCAGGGGATCTTCCCCACCCGGGGACTGAACCCGCATCTCTAATGTCTCCTGCACTGGCCAGCAGGTTCTTTACCATGAGCCACCTGGGAAGCCCCAGCAGTAGCATACTGCTGTTCAGTTGCTCAGTTGTGTCCGACTCTTTGAGACCCCTAGACTGCAGCATGCCAGGCTTCTCTGTCCTTCGCTGTCTCCCAGAGTTAGCTTAAAATCATGTCCTTTGAGTCGGTGATGCCATCCAACCATCTCATCCTCTGTCGTCCCCTTCTCCTCCTTGCAATCTTTCCCAGCATCAGGGTCTTTTCCAGTGAGTCAGCTCTTTGCATCAGGTGGCCAAAGGATTGGAGCTTCAGCTTCAGCATCAGTCCTTCCAATAAATATTCAGGGTTGATTTCCTTTAGAATGGACTGGTTTGATCTCCTTGCTGTCCAAAAGAATCTCGAGTCTTCTCCAGCATCATAGATTGAAGGCATCAATTCTTTAGCACTTAGCCTTTTAAATATATATATATATATATATATATAATACAAAATACTATAAAAAACATATAAAGGGAATACCTATGTCATCACCAGCCAGGATTAGAAACATATTGCCATCAATACAATATGTGTTATGTTCAGTCTCCCCAGCTTGCATCTCTCCTTATTGAGCCTCATCCATTCCCACTGGGGAAAAACTGCAGTACAGAGTTTTTTCTTCTTTCTCTTTTACACTTTTTTCTCTTCTTTCTCTTTTACACAGTTCACCATATATGTAAATCCACTTATTTCTCTTTTACACAGTTCACCATATATGTAAATACCTCTAAAAACATTGTTTAACATTGAATGTTTAGAACTTTACATAAAGGGAATCCTCTGTATGTTGTTCTCCTGCAGCTCATTTTTTTGCTCCACATTTTTGGAGATTCATTTGTGGTAAAGCACACCCTTATCATTTGCCCAGTGTCATTGCATCATGTGAATTAGACCAACACATACTTATTTCTTTTCCCATGAAAAGAACTGACAGGACTTTCCTGTCAATATTTAGGTTGTTTCTAGGCTTTTGCAATAGCAGTTGCGCCTCTGTAAACATTTCTGTAGAAACTTCACAGGAATACTTCAGGCCACATACTTGGGAGTGAGATTGCTGGGTGAAGGGTTTTCAACAACTTCAGTGTTACTGCAGAATTCTGAAAAGGCTTCCAGTTACACCCTCTCCTTTCACCCTTCCCTCCCCTCCAGCTGACTCAGTTTGGGCCACACATGGTATTGAGTAACTTTAATTTTTGCTGATCTGGTATCTTTGTTTTTGTGGTGAAATATAAAGACTCTGATGCTAGGAGGGATTGGGAGCAGGAGGAGAAGGGGACGACAGAGGATGAGATGGCTGGATGGCATCACTGACTTGATGGATGTGAGTCTGAGTGAACTCCAGGAGTTGGTGATGGACAGGGAGGCCTGGTGTGCTGTGATTCATGGGGTCGCAAAGAGTCGGACTGAGCGACTGAACTGAACTGATACATTACATAAAAAATCACATTTTAACCATTTTTAGGTGTGCAGTTCAATGGCATTAAGGACATTCACAGTGTGGTGCAACCATCCCCAACTGAAACTCAGTCCCCCTGAACATTCACCGTGTTCCCGACCCCCAGCTCCTGTGAGCCACCATCTACTCTCTGTCTAGGAATTTGACTCCTCTGGGGACCTCAGAGAAGCAGAGTCCCACAGCATTTGTGTTTTTGTGTCTGGTTTATTTCATTCTGCAGTAATGTCCTCAAGCTTCCTCCACACTGGATCCTCACTCAGTTTTAATTTGTGTTCCACGTTCTACAATGATGTGTCAATGTGTTTACAAAAGGGGTCGGTGAGAGGATTTGACCTTGCACTTGAGGAAGCTGTCTAAGCAGCTTCTGTGTGGCCCTTGTGTTCTCGTTTGGCACCACAGCTTGCATTTCACTGGCAATGAGTGACGTCATATCAGTCTGCTCAGGTTGCCATAACAAAACATCACAGACATTTACTCCTCGCAGTTCTGGCGGCTGGAAGTCCAAGTCAGGGTGCTAACCTGTTTGGTTCTGGTGAGGACCCTCCTCCTGGCTCGTGGACGGCTGCCTTCTCGCTGTGTCTTCACATGGCCTTTCCTCAACATGTGTACAAAGTGAAAGACATCTTTCCACAAGGAGCATCAATCTTACCAATCACCAGTCTACCCATGACCTCACTAAACCTCGATTACCTGAAAGTTTTATCTCCAAACCCAATCATGTTGGATGGGGCTTCAGCATGTGCATTTGGGGTTCATAATTCAGTCCACAACAGGTGTGAAATGGGGGAATGCAAGAACAAGCTGGAGCCCACACGGTTGGATTGTTGCCCCTGACCTTGATGGGAGTGTTCTGCGGAAGCTGGGGTGGGGCTCATCATCACAGAGGTAAACACTCATGGCCTGGAGTCTCAGAAGCGAGATGGTCAGGAGAAAGGGCCTGGACATTGCCCTGTGCAATGAAGTAAACCAACTGGCCAGCAATGAATGTGGGAGCAAAACCTTAAATTCCTACTTCACCTCTGCTCCCCAGATCTCCTGAGATCTCACGGCCCAGTGTAACAAGAGGCACATAGGAAAGGAAATTCTAGCAAGGCTGTCCCGTACTAACCACTGCATCTTTTAATCGCAAGCCCTTCATTCTCATATGCCTTTAAATCATCTGAATTGATTTACATATATGATGTGATGTAAGATTCTAACTTCATCTTTTCCCATGTGGACAACAGATTATCCCATGAGATGCCTCCCACGGCCTATATCCCTGCAACATTTCATGTCTCCAGGTAGATATGGTTCTGTGTCTTGCTCCTTGTTCTTTTCCATTCATGGCTTCCTCCTCTCCTTACACCGGTATCATCACACAGCTTTCTAGAATGAAGTTAAGAGTTTTGATCTCCTACATTTAGCCTTCTGAATGGGACAGTTGGTTTGGGAATAAGCTTGTCATGTCTTTGCTTTTCTACGGATGTCTTAACTCTTTTTGGTCTTTGGTTCTTTCAGCTCTCGCAAGTATATATTAGACTGAGTTCATCAGTGAACTCCAAGAGATATGTTAGAATGTTGGTTGCAATTGTATTCAGTCTATTATGTCAACTAGAGGAGATAATTAGTATCCTTGAATGCTATATCTTCCATACACAAATTATTTGTATCTCCATCTGTTTAGTCTTTAATACCTTCCAATTATTCAATTCAGTTCAGTCCCTTAGTCGTGTCTGACTCTTTGCAACCCCGTGAATCGCAGCACGCCAGGCCTCCCTGTCCATCACCAACTCCCGGAGTTCACTCAAACTCACATCCATTGAGTTGGTGATGCCCTCCAGCCATCTCATCCTCTGTCGTCTCCTTCTCCTCCAGCCCCCAATCCCTCCCAGCATCAGGGTTTTTTCCAATGAGTTAACTCTTCGCATGAGGTGGCCAAAGTATTGGAGTTTCAGCCTCAGCATCAGTCCTTCCAATGAACACCCAGAACTGATCTCCTTTAGGATGGACTGGTTGGATCTCCTTGCAGTCCAAGGGGCTCCCAAGAGTCTTCTTCAGCACCACAGTTCAAAAGCATCATTTCTTCAGTGCTCGGCTTTCTTCACAGTCTAACTCTCACATTCATACATGACGACTGGAAAAACCATAGCCTTGACTAGACAGACCTTTGTTGGCAAAGTAATGTCTCTGCTTTTCAAAATGCTATCTAGGTTGGTCATAACTTTTCTTCCAAGGAGTAAGTGTCTTTTAATTTCATGGCTGCAATCAACATCTGCGGTGATTTTGGAGCCCAAGAAAGTAAAGTCTCACACTGTTTCCACTGTTTCCCCTCTATTTCCCATGAAGTGATGGGATCAGATGCCATGATCTTCATTTTCTGAACGTTGAGCTTTAAGCCAACTTTTTCACTCTCCTCTTTCACTTCCATTAAGAGGCTTTTTAGTTCCTCTTCACTTTCTGCCATAAGGGTGGTGTCATCAGCATATCTGAGGTTATTGATATTTCTCCCGGCAATCTTGATTCCAGCTTGTGCTTCCTCCAGTCCAGCGTTTCTCGTGATGTACTCTGCATGTAAGTTAAATAAGCAGGGAGATAATATACAGCCTTGATGTACTCCTTTTCCTATTTGGAACCAGTCTGTTGTTCCATGTCCAGTTCGAACTGTTGTTTCCTGACCTGCATACAGATTTCTCAAGAGGCAGGTTAGGTGTCTGGTATTCCCGTCTCTTTCANTTTCTGCCATAAGGGTGGTGTCATCAGCATATCTGAGGTTATTGATATTTCTCCTGGCAATCTTGATTCCAGCTTGTGTTTCTTCCAGTCCAGCGTTTCTCATGATGTACTCTGCATATAAGTTAAATAAGCAGGGAGACAATATACAGCCTTGACGTACTCCTTTTCCTATTTGGAACCAGTCTGTTGTTCCATGTCCAGTTCTAACTGTTGCTTCCTGACCTGCATACAGATTTCTCAAGAGGCAGGTTAGGTGGTTTGGTATTCCCATCTCTTTAAGAATTTTCCACAGTTTATTGTGATCTACACAGTCAAAGGCTTTGGCATAGTCAATAAAGCAGAAATAGATGTTTTTCTGGAACTCTCTTGCTTTTTCCATGATCCAGCGGATGTTGGCAATTTGATCTCTGGTTCCTCTGCCTGTTCTAAAACCAGCTTGAACATCAGGGAGTTCACGGTTCACATATTGCTGAAGCCTGGCTTGGAGAATTTTGAGCATTACTTTACTAGCATGTGAGATGAGTGCAATTGTGCGGTAGTTTGAGCATTCTTTGGCATTGCCCTTCTCTGGAATTGGAATGAAAACCATTCAATATCACAGTTATCCAAGTCTATGCCCCAACCAGTAATGCTGAAGAAGCTGATATGGATTAGTGAGTTCTTTTCTGGGTTTGTATATACTTGACCTATAACCAAAATTTTTAGACCTGAAGCCATAAACATCTCTCTCTCTTTGTATGTCTATGTCTGTGACTCAAAAAGGTCTTTACCTCTCAGTATGTGAGTGTGTAATATTTCCTACCTTCAGTTGGAATTACCAAATTTGATTATACCTTAAAAATTGCTTAAGGACTTCTATTTTGATTGGCTGACAGGTAAATTATGGCATATGTAAGTGGAATATTCCTAAAATATCCAGATATTAAGGAAATTAAACTACTAACATTTTCTTTTTAAAAATGTTTTTTATTTTATGTAGTTATTTACTTTTGTCTGCACTGGGCATTCATTGCTATATGCTGGTTTTCTCTAGCTGTGACAAGCAAAGGCTATTCTCTAGCTGTGGTGTGTGAGCTTCTCACTGTAGTGACTTCATTTGTTGTGGAGTGCAGGCTCAGCAGTTGTGGCACGTAAGCTTAGTTTCTCAGTGGCATGTGGGATCTTCCTGGATTAGATATCAAACCCATGTCCCACGCATGGCTGCTGCTGCTGCTAAGTCGCTTCAGTCGTGTTGGACTCTGTGCGACCCGTAGACAGCAGCCCACCGGGCTCCCCCGTCCCTGGGATTCTCCAGGCAAGAATACTGGAGTGGGTTGCCATTTCCTTCTCCAATGCATGAAAGTGAAAAGAGGAAGTGAAGTTGCTCAGTCGTGCCTGACTCTTAGCAACCCTATGGACTGCAGCCTACGAGGCTCCTCCGTCCATGGGATTTTCCAGGCAAGAGTACTGGAGTGGGGTGCCATTGCCTTCTCCGCCCATGCATGGCAGGCAGATTCTTAACCGCTAGACCACCAGGGGAGTTTCATGAACTACTAAGATTTTTCAATATGCCAAAATTTGAAAATATTCTTACAGAAACCAAATCAGAAAAGTTTTATTATTTCAAACTTACATGCTTTATGTAAATCTTTGGCAAATGAGAGTTGTTTAATATTTTTTGTGTAATAAAAACAACAATGTTTTCTCTGATTTATCAGCATTGGGTATGATAAACACATAGATTTTTATTCTATTTCCATGTTCTAGGGTAAGACTCACCTCCATCTTTTCTTACGACCCCCGTATGATTCAAGGATGAATCCTTTTTTATCTGAAATCTGAAACTTTCCTCATTAGTGAATAATCTGCACATTGTAATGGCTAGAATAAAATCAGTTCCTTTGTTGTTGTCTTGTGCATTTTGTCTTTCACATACTTTATTTTATCTCCTCCAATTCTTACAACAACCTTATCAAGCAGGAATCATCATTTTCACTTTGTGGATGAGAACATTCCATTTAGAAAACTCAAGAAAACTAATCAAGGTCATGTATCTATCTAGTAGTGGATAGAGATTTGCTGGTTTTAGAGATGGTGCTCTTAATCTGTAATCTATATATCATCGTAAACAAGTCAAATTATACTTTGTATACAGCACATTCAACTTAGCAATGAAGTGTTCAACAGCTTCCTGTGAGTTAAAGAGGAGTTGTTGTTCCATCTTTAAGTTGTATCCCACTCTTTGAGACCCCATGGACTGCAGCATGCCAGGCTCTCCTGTCTTTCACTATCTCCCAGAGTTTGCTCAAATGTATTTCCATTGAGTCAGTGATGCCATCCAATCATCTCCTCTTATGTTGCCCCCTTCTCCTCTTGCCCTCAATTTTCCTCAGCATCAGGATCTTTTTCAATTAGTTGACTATTCGTATCATGTGGCCAAATTATTGGAGTTTCAACTTCAGCATCAGTCTTTTCCTTAAGCTTCAAACCAGAGCCAAAGTTCATCACTTGAAGGAGATGCTCTGTCTTGAGCAGGAAAATTAATAGTGCTGTTAAATATATTATTAGTATGGGGACTCTGTTGAGCTTAAGTGTGAGGTACATGACTAGGCCACTAACTGCATATACATTAGTGGTGGCAGAAGACTGTATGAACCAGAGCTCTCTTGAAAGAGGCACCAAATACTTTTGTCCCAGATGGAAGAAACCATCTCAGATCATCACACATCAAGCCCACTCTTCTGTAAGCTGATTTAAAATTTTGGCTATTATTAAATATTATTTTGATTGTTTATAAACCTTGGTATGTCACCCCTGCTAAGAAACTCCCAATTCTCTTGCATTTTTCAGGGAGTCTCTTGCTTGCAGATTCTGCATCTTTCTAACCTAAATATTTCTGCAGCATATTCCTCAACCATACTGAACTTTTACATTCTAGTTTAGTCTCCTTTTAAAATTTTTTCTTTTGAGTGACTTTGAACAATTAAAACACTAAGCAATCAAGATATTATTTTTCAGAGTGGTCCTTACATTTTTGGCAATGTATTATTCTAAAATATTTACTGGAATGCTCTGCTTCTCAGAAATCACTCTCTTGGTGCTTTTAACTAACACAGAAGAATATGCATGTGTGAATCTATTCTAAGATGAAAGCAGTGGTTTGATATTGTTCTAAAAATAACTTTAATTTGGATCTAGTCAATTTTATCACATCCTTATTCAAATGATCTATCTTGAGTATGGAAGATTTAGTGTACCTAGTAAAACATCAGGAAAAATTCTGTAATGTCTTAAGGAAAGCTGCTGTTGTTTAGCAGGCTGCATAAAAAATTCCCATCTGCAAATGGTTATTTATTACTTAGTTATTTTTAGATTTTTTTTTTTTTTGGATGCATTGCTCAAAGTAGCCTCTGAATGCATTTGCAGAGTTTAGTAATTAGCTTTCCCACTATAAGACACAACAGAGAAGACAACATAAACACAGGACACAGTCACACACATCAGAATGTATTCACACGCAGATGAATGAACAGGTGAGTGAGGATGTCTTTCAATCAGTTTGTCAGCCAAAAATATGATTATTTAATAATACCTTAAAAGTCAAGATTCATAAGTACTTGACAGTTATCAAGGATCTATTTCTTTGTTCAGGGATTGTGGTTTGTTTCCAGGCCATGCCTATGTGTCTATATGCTTTCCAGGAGGCTGCAAAATGTCTACATTCTTAAAATGAAATCATTATCTCTGAAGTACAGAAAAAAACTGAACATACTGCAAAATTTCAGTGTAATGTTGTCTACTAGAGAGCTGCAACTCCATTGTAAAATAGTTTACATAATCCCTAACCTGGAAAGTGTAAGCATTTAAAATATGCTAGATATGAGGCCAAGAAGATCCTCTATAAGTAAGAGTAGCAAAGGTTTCTCAAGATCTTAAAACAACCTGGCATGCTGCTGTTAGAATTAGTAAACTGGACTTGCATTGGCCCCTGTTCAGAAAATCTTGTTCCAGGCACAGACTCAGGTGAGTGAACTTCCCTTTGGAACGTCAGTGACTTGACCTGTTAAGCCAGTAATTTGTGACTTGAATGGCTTGGTTAAAAAGTTAAGCTCAATCAATCAGATTTCTTCTTTTAGAAATTTTAAAGCATGTAAAGGACCTTTAAATTGAAAGACTGTATAATGATGGACTAAGTGGCCATGTGGGACCACATGCATGGAGATATTATGGAAAAGCAGACTCATTACTGAGAATCTCTGTCTCTCTGTATTTGTGACCCCATGTACTATAGCCTGCCAGGTTCCTTTGTTCATGGAATTCTCTAGGCAAGAATACCGGAGTAGGTAGCTGTTGCCTTCTCCTGGGGATCTTCCTGACGCAGGGGTTAAACCTGGGTCTGCTGCATTTCAGGCAGATTCCTTATCATCTGAGACACCAGGGAAGCCTATAGGGTTCACCCAAAGTTCATTTCTCCTGAGAAATCTGTATGCAGTTCAAGAAACAACAGTTAGAACTGGACATGGAACAACAGATTTGTTCCACATCGGGAAAGGAATACGTCAAGGCTGTATATTGTCACCCTGCTTATTTAACTTACATGCAGAGTACATCATGAGAAATGCTGGACTGGATGAAACACAAGCTGGAATCAAGATTGCCGGGAAAAATATCAATAACCTCAGATATGCAGATGACACCACACCTACGGCAGAAAGGAAAGAAGAACTAAAGAGCCTCTTGATGAAAGTGAAAGAGGAGAGTGAAAAAGTTGGCTTAAAGCTCAACATTCAGAAAACGAAGATCACGGCATCCGGTCCCATCACTCCATGGGAAACAGATGGAGAAACAGTGGAAACAGTGTCAGAATTTATTTTTTTGGGCTCCAAAATCACTGCAGATGGTGACTGCAGCCATGAAATTAGAAGATGCTTACTCCTTGGAAGAAAAGTTATGACCAACCTGGATAGTATATTCAAAAGCAGAGACGTTACTTTGCCGACTAAGGTCCGTCTAGTCAAGGCTATGGTTTTTCCAGCAGTCAGGTACGGATGTGAGAGTTGGACCATAACAAAAGCTGAGTGCCAAAGAATTGATGCTTTTGAACGGTGGTGTTGGAGAAGACTCTTGAGAGTCCCTTGGACTGCAAGGAGATCCAACCAGTCCATCCTAAAAGAAATCGGTCCTGAATATTCATTGGAAGAAATGATGCTGAAGCTGAAACTCCAATACTTTGGCCATCTGATGCGAAAAACTGTCGTTGGAAAAGACCCTGATGCTGGGAAAGATTCAAGGTGGGAGGAGAAGGGGCGACAGAGGATGAGATGGATGGATGGCATCACCAATTTAATGGACATGAGTTTGAGTAGGCTCCAGGAGTTGGTGATGGACAGGAAGGCCTTGTGTACTGCAGTCAATGGGGTTGCAAAGAGTTAGACATGACTGAGGGACTGAACTCAACTCAAAAAGTTCATTTGGGTTTTTGGTAAAATGTTACAGAAAAATATGACATCTTACCAAAATGGGGACTCCCCTTGTGACTCAGCTGGTAAACAATTTACCTGCAATGCAGGAGACCTGGGTCCAATCTCTGGGTTGGGAAGATCCCCAGGAGAAGGGAAAGGCTACCTACTTCAGTATTCTGGCCTGGAGAATTTCATGGACTGTATAGTCCATGGAGTCTCAAAGAGTGGAACATGACTGGGCGACTTTCACTTCACTTCACTACAGAAAAATGTGAACAAACTTAGGTTGTCTCAATATATACCTTTGTTTTTCTTAAATCTTAGTACTTCAGCTCTTTTGTGAACTCCTGTAAGATCTGACAGTATCCTTACTGTAAGCTGATATCTTATGAGCTAGTTTGACCTTCTTTCTTCTATTCCTTTCTATGGAAAGAACCATTAATAAAAAAGAAGCTGTAACAGAGACAGCATATCCTTTTAGAGACTAGGTAGCACCACATCAGGGATATAAATCTGGATACTAATTTACAAATAGGAACACCTGGGGAGAGCAATCATTGCTTCTTTCATAAATGTGAGTGGGTTTTCTGATGTAGAACTATGAACTGTCCTTTCCACCTAGGACTACCTCTCTAACCCCCTCAGAAGGCCCCTTTCCCTCCATTCTCAGGTACTTAGAAGAGTGATTAAGCCTGAAATTGGGGACTGAGGAAGGAAGGTGGGAAATGCATTTCCACAATCCCCACTTAGAATGATTAGGTGGTGGTAGTAGAATTAATTAGGACTCGTGTGCATTTAGATGCTGTCTGTTCACTAGACTCTTTTTGGGAAAGTCTTTGCTTTCTAGCTATCCTTGTCTGACATTTTCAATTCTTGGACCACATCTCATACCTTTGCTAACAGTTTTTTTCTTCTCTGCCCTAAATCTTCACATGGCAAGCTTTCTTGTCATGTAGGCCTCAAGTGTCACTTTCTCAGAAGGCTTTCTACTGAAGTTTATTCAACTGAAGTTTAAACTCTTTTTCCTGACACACTACTACTTTATAATATTTTCCTCATAATAGTTATTGCTGTCTGAAATAACTTTGTTTTGTTTTTATTTTTAATTTTTTTTGAAAGCAGGGACTTTATCATTACTGCTTCATGCTTAGATGAATGCCAGAGACAAGAGAAATGCTCAATAAAGTTTTGTTGACGTCATAAAAAGTTCAAGTGCTTCCCAGTGGCTCAGATGGTAAAGAATCCACTTGCAATGTAGGAACCCAGGTTTGATCCATTGTCTGAAATAACTTTGTTTTGTTTTTATTTTTAATTTTTTTTGAATTAGATGAATGCCAGAGACAAGAGAATTAGATGAATGCCAGAGACAAGAGAAATGCTCAATAAAGTTTTGTTGACGTCATAAACAGTTCAAGTGCTTCCCAGTGGCTCAGATGGTAAAGAATCCACTTGCAATGTAGGAACCCAGGTTTGATCCCTGGGTCAGGAAGGTCCCCTAGAAAAGGGAATGGAAACACACTTCAATATTCTTCCCTGGAGAATCCCATGAACAGAGGAGCCTGGTGGGCTACAGTCCATGGGGTCACAAAGAGTTGGACATGACTGAGCGACTGAAAATTTCACAATGAATAGTTAATACTGTTAACAATATTCAGAATATTCAAGCTAATGTCATCTATAGTCATTTTACAAGAAAAAATGCCCCAAATTACAAATTGGTTTAGAGTGAGTTTTAGGTCAAGAAGACTTCATAACATATTACTACCACTTTAACAATTTGCAAGTTGATTACAAATCTTTCCATTCCTTGAAAGAGAACCTATAATGACCATTTCTTACCCAACACATGCTGAATGTCAGGTACCAGTTTCCAATACCATAGTGAAGTCTGCTAGTAAAGACAAGTTTTGATGATGTCTTTATCAGTTCAGACTGCCATGGAAAAATATCATAGACTGAGTGGTGAACAATCAGTTCAGTTCAGTCGCTCAGTCATGTCCAACTCTTTGTGACCCCATGAATCGCAGCACACCAGGCCTCCCTATTCATTACCATCTCTCAGATTTCACTCAGACTCATGTCCATCGAGTCCGTGATGCCATCCAGTCATCTCATCCTCTGTTGTCCCCTTCTCCTCCTGCCCCCAATCCCTCCCAGCATCAGAGTCTTTTCCAATGAGTCAACTCTTCGCATGAGGTAGCCAAAGTACTGGAGTTTCAACTTTAGCATCATTCCTTCATGAATATTCAGGACTGATTTCCTTTAGGATTGACTGGTTTGATCTCCTTGCAGTCCAAGGGATTCTCAACAGTATTCTCCAACACCACAGTTTCAAAGCATCAATTCTTTGTCGCTCAGACTTCAGTACAGTCCAACTCTCACATCCATACATGACTACTGGGAAGACTATAGAGCCATAAATTTACTCTGTGGTTTTTGCCTTTATTCCATATAATTTAACAAGATGTGTTCATTTTTTCTTGAGTTCTACAGATTCTGTATTTTTAGCTGATTTTTTATAAGAAATTCTTTTCTACTTCTGAGAGATTTGATTTGCAATTCTTATTTAAAATAAGAAATATTTTGGACAAGAAAAGTTCTTGTTCTTCAAAATGTAATAAGAAAATATGCTCATCTTATTTCAGTTTAATGGGATTTTGCTATAGGTCTTAATAATTTATAGATAATTGATTAAAAATATCCCATGGAAATTTGAAAAGCATATGTATTCTAGGTTAGTTGGTTACAGAATTATCAATATATTAATCAATTCAGACTTTATTAAATTTATATATCTATTTGAACTGATAGTTTCTGAGAGAAAGGTATTATAAAATATTTCTTCATGATAAAGCTCTATCAGTCAGTTTCTCCTCTGACCACATTTTCTTCACAGCAGAAAAAATAGTTTTAAATAAATGCAATATTCTTCCATGCCTTTTTATCACACTTAGAATCAACTTGCTGCTGTTACCTTACCCAATATTAATTTAGTCTATAGGACACAGTTGCTTCTTCCCTCAGAGCCTTTGATTTTCTGAAATACTTGCACCTCCTTGCCTCCCACACATATACCTTGTTTTTTGCATCTTTACTCTTCTGCTTCCCTTCCATTCTATAGTTCCAGGTGCCTAATATGTTTCTTCCTCATAAATCCCTCCCAGAATTAAACTATATTTTNTAGGACACAGTTGCTTCTTCCCTCAGAGCCTTTGATTTTCTGAAATACTTGCACCTCCTTGCCTCCCACATATATACCTTGTTTTTTGCATCTTTACTCTTCTGCTTCCCTTCCATTCTATAGTTCCAGGTGCCTAATATGTTTCTTCCTCATAAATCCCTCCCAGAATTAAACTATATTTTTCCCTGAAGAAAATTGGTTTTCATAGCAAAATTCTTTTAATTTTTCTCTGGACATAAAGGTTCCTTTGTGACTTTTAGGAATATATATTTGCCAAGAAATGAGAAACTCTCGGGGAGTTATCCTTTCTTTTATCCTTAATTTTCAGCACTTAGGACCAGCATACTCCTTTGCACTTTTAATGATATCTGCACGATGTCTTCCAGAAAACCCCTAAAATTTACTTCTTTGATGGCCATTCATAGTTTTACAGTGCTACAGGACAATTATTATTTTATATTTCTCTTCCTTTTATTTTATTGAAAGGTCAAAAGAGGTAAATAATTTGAGCAGAATTTATTACATAGAGCTTCAAAATTTAAATGCTAAAAGAACTCTTGAGAAATGGGTAGTAGATGATGAAAGGGAAAATGCTTTTCAGCCTTTTTGAGTAAATATATTTAAATTTGATGCACTTGTACTACATATTATGTTGATGTGTTTCTTATTTATCATCACTTGTTTATTTGAAATATATTTACTTGTTAATAGGAGATCATACTTTTTATATATTTTCTACTTATATTTTCTGGCCCTTAAAGATATGAAAAAAGATGTTAAAATTTACTCACGATAGGAGAAATGCCAATTAAAATTACACTGAGATACTATTTCTTCTCTATCAGATTGGCAAAAANAATATATTTACTTGTTAATAGGAGATCATACTTTTTATATATTTTCTACTTATATTTTCTGGCCCTTAAAGATATGAAAAAAGATGTTAAAATTTACTCACGATAGGAGAAATGCCAATTAAAATTACACTGAGATACTATTTCTTCTCTATCAGATTGGCAAAAATCCAAAAGTTTGACATCAATTGGCAAGGCTGTGAGAAAATACACACTCATATATTGCTCATGATAATAAAAAATGGTACAACCTCCATGGAATAAAATTTGGCAACATCTAACAAAACTATATAAACATTTACCCTTTGACCCAGAAAACTCATTTCTAGGAATGTATCCCAATGATACTCTGGAAAACTATGAAAGACATATGTATGAGGCTATTTACTGGAGTTATTTATAGTAGCAAAAATTGGAAAGAGCCCAAATATTCACCAATTGGTGTCTGATTGAATATGAAATAATTGCATTCATACAATGGAAATAGGTAGTTGTAAAAATAAATAAGTGATGTTTTTATATACATATATGTAATAATTTTCAATACATATTTTTAAATGAAAAAGAAAAGTAAGTTGGAAAAAACTGTGTATACTTATCTATAGGACAGGAAAAAGGAATAAGATCTAGATATTGAAGATTAAAAAGTTATATATCTTGTTTTATAGACTTGACTTTTTAAATTATGAATATTATTTTATGGAAATATTAAAAATTAAATCAAAATGAAAAATGCAAAAAGTTAAACACAAAATTAAAATAAGACAAATGAGTCTAAGTCTGTAGTAAGCTTTTGGCATAACCACCCAGAAAATAATTAATGCAAGAGATTGAAATATAGTGAATCAACTGAAATTTCTTAGTGAGTTACATATTAAAAACCAAAACAACAGAAACCTATTAAACTGTTTTGGTAATCTACTCTTGGTGTTGTTATTCTGTAACTATTACATATGTATAGTAGGAAAAAGTACATTAATATCTTTAGGAACTAAATCCTTGGTATAAGAGAGAAGAGAAACAGGTATAAGATTAAGGGAATTAAAGGCTCAGATTCTACATTTGAGTTAGAAATGCTGATTTGATATCATATGTATTTTCTCTTAAAAGCACAGCAAAAGCAAGCAAACATATTTACTAGATTTGTCTACTGAATAGCCTAAAAACTAACCTAACAGCAACGAGTATGCACATGCCCACAGTGCGGTCTCAATTCCCAATTAACAAAGCAAGACTCCTTGGTTTGTTTGAATGTGACTGAATTCCTTGGCTGAATCCATGTCTGAGGCAGGAAAAATACAAGGTAATCCTGGAACATCATGTCCAATAAGAAAGCAAGGTCAGTCAGTTCAGTTGCTCAGTTGTGTCTAGCTCTTTGTGATCCCATGGACTGCAGCACACCAGGCTTCCCTGTCCATCACCAATGCCCAGAGCTTGCTCAAATTCATGTCCATCAAGTTGGTGATGCCATCCAATCATCTCGTCCTCTGTTGTCCCCTTCTCCTCCTGCCTTCAATCTTTCCCATTATCAGGGTCTTTTCCAATGAATCAATTCTTCACATCAGGTGGCCAAAGTATTGGAGAAAGCAAGGTAACTATTTAAAAACTACAGAACTCAAGAGCCAACATGAAGAAATCTCTTATTGGCCAAAGACAATCAAATTTAAGCAGTAATAACTGTAAGGAGTTGGAGGGCTTCCCTGGTGGCTCAGTGGAAAAGAATCTGCTTCCCATATAGGAGACTTGGGTTCAATCCCTGGGTTGGGAAGATCCCCTGGAGGAGGAAAAGATGATCCATTCCAGTATTCTTGCCTGGGAATCCCATAGACAGAGGAGCCTGGGGGAGCTACAGTCCCTGGGGTAGAAAAAGAGCTAGACATGTCTTAGGGCAAACCAACAATAACAACACACAAAGGAGTTGGAACATGTGCAATATGTTTATAAATACATGAGTAGATAATAATAATTAAAGAAAAAATCTCACTGGTCACCTTTGAGAATGCTGAGTAAGCAATTTAAGAATTCATTTGCCTGTTCTATGTGAAATGAACTCTGTTTTTCTTATTTTAGGAAAAGTCTTCTCTTAATATAATTGTTCCAGTTAGTAAATGTGAAAATAGAAATAGAATACCATAATTTTAAATCCTAAATGAAATAATGGATTTGCACATTGATTATAAATAGATCCTAATAAAAAATAAACAGAAGCTGGAATTATGAGCTTATTGAAAGAAGCTTCTACTTATAAAGCATTCTTGCAAAAAAAACAAAAAAACACCAAAAGATACAATCGTATCAAGACTGCACAGATAATAGTTAACAGAGGAGGCCCAAGTTTCCTAATCCTTACTAAAGCCTGCTTAAAGTTGGTCTTTGACTGGTATCTGGAAGCTTGGATGTCGAGAGTTACCTCCATTCCCTGATAAGAATGCCTTACTGTACCTTAAGTGTTTGAATTAGCTGACTAACACTTAATACCCTTTCTTTCTGGGTGTCTCAAATAGTGGTATGTGCCAGGCAGAAGGTGCCTGCATGAAGTGTAGTTGTTCAGTAACTAAATTGTGTCCAATTCTTTGCAACCCCATGGACTGCAGCACACCAGGCTCCTCTGTCCTTCACTATCTCCCTGAATTTGCTCAAATTCATGTCCATTGAGATGGTGATGCTATGTAACTATTTCACTTTCTGCCACCCTCTTATCCTTTTGCCTTCAATCTTTCCCAGTATCAGAGTCTTTTCCAGTGAGCTGATTTTTCACATCAGGTGGCCAAAGCATCAGAGCTTCAGCATCAGTCCTTGCAATGAATATTCAGGGTTGATTTCCTCTGGATTGACTAGTTTGATCTCATTGCAGTCCAGGGGACTCTCAACAGTCTTCTCCAGCACCACAATTTGAAAGCATCAATTCTTTGGTGCTCAGCTTTTTTTTATTGTACAACTTACACATCCATACATGACTACTGAAAAAACTATAGCTTTGACTACACAGACCTTTATTGGCAAAGTGATGTTTCTGCTTTTGAATATGCTGTCTAGGTTTGTCATAGCTTTCCAAGCAGCAAGCATCTTTTAATTTCATGGCTGCGGTCACCATACACAGTGATTTTGGAGCCCAAGAAGAGAAAATCTGTCACTGCTTCCACTTTCCCCCCTTATATTTGCCATGAAGTGATGGGACCAGATGCCATGATCTTAGTTTTTGAATGTTGAGTTTCAAGCCAGTTTTTTCACTCTCCTCTTTGACCCTCCTCAAGAGGCTCTTTAGTTGCCCTTCACTTTTAGAGAGTGGTATCATCTGCATATCTTAGGTTGTAGATACTTCTCCTGGCAATCTTGATCCCAGCTTGTGATTCATCCATACTGGCATTTCTCATGATGTATGCTGCTGCTGCTGGTAGGGCTTCCCAGGTGGCACTAGTGGTAAAGAACCTGCCTGCCAATGCAGAGAACTAAGAGACATCGGTTTGATCCCTGGGTTGGGAAGATCCCCTGGAGGAGGCAATGGCAACCCACTCCAGTATTCTTGCCTGGAAAATCCCATGGACAGAGAAGCTTGGCGGGCTACAGTCCATGGGGTCACAAAGAGTCGAACATGAGGGGTCACAAAGAGTTGAACGTGACTAAAGTGACTTAGCACATGCTGCATATGGGTTAAATAAGCCTTGTTGTACTCCTTTCCCAATTTGCAGCCAGTCAGTTGTTCCATGTCTGGTTCTAACTGTTGCTTCTTGATCTCCATACAGGTTTCTCAGGAGGCAAGTAAGGTGGTCTGGCATTCCCATCTCTTTAAGAATTTTCCACAGTTTGTTGTAATCCACACAGTCAAAGGCTTTAGTGTAGTCAATGAAGCAGAAGTAGATGTTTTTCTGGAAGTCTTTTGCTTTCTCCGTGATCCAACAAATGCTGACAATTTGATCTCTGGTTTCTTTACCTCTTCAGAACCCAGCTTGTACATCTGGAAGTTCTTGTACATCTGGAAGTTCATGTAATGCTGAAGCCTAGCTTGAAGGATTTTGAGCATAACCTTGCTAGAGTGTGAGATGAGTGTAATTGTGTGGTAGATTGAACATTCTTTGGCATTGGCCTTCTTTGGGACTGGAATGAAAACTGACCTTTTCCAGTCCTGTGACCACTGCTGAGTTTTCCAAGTATGCTGGCACTTTAAGAGAATCATCTTTTAGAATTCTAAATAGCTCAGCTGGAATGGCCAGCTGAGCTATCAGTTCAGTTCAGTTCAGTCGTTCAGTCCTGTCTGACTCTCTGAGACCCCATGAATCGCAGCACGCCAGGCCTCCCTGTTCATCACCATCTCCCGGAGTTCACTCAGACTCACATCCATCGAGTCCGTGATGCCATCCAGCCATCTCATCCTCGGTCGTGCCCTTCTCCTCCTGCCCCCAATCCCCTCCAGCATCAGAGTCTTTTCCAGTGAGTCAACTCTCAGCCCCTAATAAAAACTTTAAACACTGAGTTTCTAGTGAACTTCCTAAGTATATGGCACTTTATGTGTGTTGTCACTTGGTGGCTCAGATGGTAAAGCGTCTACAATGAGGGAGACCCAGGTTCAATCCCCGGGTCGGGAAGATCTCCTGAAGAAGGAAATGGCAACCCACTCCAGTATTCTTGCCTGGAAAATCCGATGGACGGCGGAGCCTGGTAGGCCACAATCGATGGGGTCCCAAAGAGTCGGACATGACTGAGCGANTACAATGAGGGAGACCCAGGTTCAATCCCCGGGTCGGGAAGATCTCCTGAAGAAGGAAATGGCAACCCACTCCAGTATTCTTGCCTGGAAAATCCGATGGATGGCGGAGCCTGGTAGGCCACAATCGATGGGGTCCCAAAGAGTCGGACATGACTGAGCGACTTCACTTCACTTGCTGCTAAGTGAATACTGTGTGAGTGTGCTGGGAGAGGGCTCTTGCAAGCTTGCACCTGGAGTCCCATGTATCTTTACTATTTGTTGACTTTCTTTATATCTTTTTTGGGTAATAAACCATAGACACAAATATGACTATATGCTGAGTCTTGTGTACTTGGCTAGTGAATCCCTGAACCTGAAGGTGATCTTGGAGATCCCAGCACAAAGACTCTGCATGTTACCACCAGTCTACGGAAAAGACATAGACCACGGGAACATGTAAGTGACCCCACAGTGATACAAGCAGCAGAGTACAGAATGTGGAAAGCTCTACAGTCTCTTTAAAAAATAAACTGTAAAAGAAACAAAGAGGAAGAAAAAATATACTAATTAAAAGAGATTTATGAAACATTTAGAGATGAAATAAATTGATCCTTGGGATTGGTTTTAAAGTAATTCTATAGAGGTAGTGGTAAAAATCATATTAATTTAGCTTATATTTCAAGAATTTAGAAAAAGCACTTCGAGGAGTCCTAAGAATAATCAAGAGAAGGGATATAATATATATCAAAACAAAACAAATGGAATGTAAAACAGGAGAACTGAGGAAAGTGTTAAAAGAAACCCTTGAGTTGACTTCTTTTTGGATCAGCTATATTGTTACTTAAGCAGTTTAAGAAATCTCCCCTCTTATTCTGCACTTAGAACACTCTTGCTTTGGCTTGCTAGCCCCATTGTCCACCTTATAACGTCAAAGATGTTCTCTCTTCCTGTGCTAAGGTCTTTCTGCTTCACCATAAAAGAATCCCATTGACCCCTTGATATAACATGTTTCAATTTCAGTTTTCCTCTTACCTATTTTTTTCTTTCATATAATCCTATATTCTGTATTGTGTGGCCAGTGTCAGAGTATTAGGTTTATGTGGGAGGGAAGATGAAATAATTACACATTATAAAAGATATATAAAATGCATGTATATAAAACACATATATACATATTCATATGCATATTTATATAGCTAGATGTATGTGTGAATATATATATACTTTTACACCAAAATGTGTTGATGATATGACTATATTGTATATTTTGCTAAAATCAGAATTTTTGAAACAAATTTTCTGTTAAAACATAAAATATTCCATAGATGCAAAAGAAGTATCAATGTAAAACAAAAGTAAACAATAAAAATGTACATACAGATATTACTGTACTATGTGCTTAGCTGCTCAGCCCTGTTCAACTCTTTGTGACCCCACAGACTGTAGCCTGCCAGGCTCCTCTGTCCATGGGGATTCTCTGGCAAGAATACTGGAGTGGGTTGCCATGCCCTTCTCCAGGGGATCTTCCCAACCCAGGGATCAAACCCAAATTCTGTATTGTGTGGCCAGTGTCAGAGTATTAGGTTTATGTGGGAGGGAAGATGAAATAATTACACATTATAAAAGATATATAAAATGCATGTATATAAAACACATATATACATATTCATATGCATATTTATATAGCTAGATGTATGTGTGAATATATATATACTTTTACACCAAAATGTGTTGATGATATGACTATATTGTATATTTTGCTAAAATCAGAATTTTTGAAACAAATATTCTGTTAAAACATAAAATATTCCATAGATGCAAAAGAAGTATCAATGTAAAACAAAAGTAAACAATAAAAATGTACATACAGATATTACTGTACTATGTGCTTAGCTGCTCAGCCCTGTTCAACTCTTTGTGACCCCACAGACTGTAGCCTGCCAGGCTCCTCTGTCCATGGGGATTCTCTGGCAAGAATACTGGAGTGGGTTGCCATGCCCTTCTCCAGGGGATCTTCCCAACCCAGGGATCAAACCCAGGTCTCCCACATTGCAGGGAGATTCTTTACCATCTGAGCCATCAGGAAAGCCCAAGAATACTGGAGAGGGTAGCCTATTCCTTTTACCAGGGCATCTTCCCTACCCAGGAATCAAACCAGGATCTCCTTCTTTGCAGACAGGTTCTTTACCAGTTGAGCTACCAAGAGTCATTTTAATTAAATATGACTCTGGCTGTTTATTAAAAAGAACCCTGGCTCAAGTGCTTTATGGATCTTCAAGAAACAGGTTCTTCTTTTAATATAGATTTTCCTTTGAGTATAGAGGAATTATAAAGCAGAAAAGTGAAAGTGTTGATCACTCAGTCATGTCCAACTCTTTGCAGCCCAATGAACTGCAGCCCATCAGGCTCCTCTGTTTATGGGATTCTCCAGGCAAGAATACTGGAGTGGGTTTCATGCCCTCATCCAGGGGATCTTCCCAACCCAGGGATCAAACCCTGGTCTCATATTTTCAGGTGGATTCTTTACTGTCTGAGCCACCAAGGAAGATGTAAATTCAATATCAAAGGCAGTTAAAGTTATAAAACAAGGAAAATGAATATCTCACATGTAAACATACATGCAAAGATACTTAAAATATTAGTAATTTCCAATCTTTATTTAGTTTTTACTCTTCCTTTAATAAAGGGTTATATATAAGATATGAATTTACTTTTGATGCAGTCCTAGCTCCATACAAAAAGTTTGGATGTAAAAATAACATTCAACCTCATGATTTCCTAAATTGCTATCTTTAAAATTAATAATGTGAATGAAATAGCATTGAACTCATAATTTATGTCCTCCTTGATCTGTAACTAGGCAAATGCATTTAAATTTTCAAGTGTTTAACTTTAAAAACAATTCTTAAACATATGTTTATTTGTAATCCAAAATTAAGATAACTTCTGATTTTATCAAATAAAAGATGAAGACTGTGTTGCTCTTCTCTACTTTGTTAGTTTCCCATCCATAATTCTTCCCATTCTTTGTCATCCTAATTTTTGTCATATTGATCCCTCTTTTCCTTTATAGTAGGCATCTCTCTGCAAATTTTGTCCTTTATGTTTTATCTTTAGGTACTTATCAAATTATTGAGGGTAGCATTTTCCAATTAGAGACTTTCAAAATATTTTGTTTTATAATACATTGGTGTATTCCATAGAAAGGACTCTCACAGTAAGGCTAGCTAGACAATGCAGAGATAAACACAATTACTCTGATATTCTAATTTAAAGGCATCTTTGTTGTTGTTTAGTCACCAAGTCGTGAAACCTTATAGGCTGCAGCCCACCAGGCTCCTCTGTCCATGGGATTCTCCAGCAAGAATACTAGAGTGGGTTGCCATGCCCTCCTCCAGGGGATTTTCCCGACTGGGGATTGAACCTCCGTTTCCTGTGATTCCTGCATTGCAGGCTGATTCTTTACCTCTGAACCACCTGGGAAGCCCAAAAGGCATCTTAAGGGAGACTAACATAATTAGAAATAGGGTGAATTTTCTCTAGGAAGTTGTATTATGCAAAATTTCCCCTAAATTTTCAACTATAGAATCGATTTTAAAGCCTAGAACATTTTTAATATTCCACAAAGTCAATGTTTTTCCAGTAGGACAACACTGTTTTGGACTATCTCTAAATTTTTAACCAATATCAATATTCATTGGCAGTCAAAATTTCGTCCTCTTTATTCAGCTTTAAAATTTGATTAATCTCCTGGTAACCTGGGGCAAATTTTTTATTTGGTAAAAAGGTACAAAATGGTATATTTTCTGATACACTTCTTATCTTAAGATGGCATTCACATAATAACAACAGCTTGATTGGGTATAAAATCTTGAATCAACTGTTTCCTCTCAAAGCACCACAGATGTTTATTTTCTTCTGACATTCTAAGACCAGTTTAGCTATTCCTTTACAGTGAATTTAGCTTTATGCTTAAGAATCAAACATTTTACTAGAATATGTCTACTTTTCACTTTCATGTATTGGAGAAGGAAATGGCAACCGACTCCAATGTTCTTGCCTGGAGAATCCCAGGGACGGGGAAGCCTGGTGGGCTGCCATCTATGAGGTCGCACAGAGTCAGACATGACTGAAGTGACTTAGCAGCAGTAGCAAGCAAGTATCTCTCTCTTTTATTTTTCTTGATTTATACTGGTGGACATTCTCATTTCTTTTTTTGTTAATATATATA
Source organism: Oreotragus oreotragus (assembly GCA_006410675.1). Lineage (NCBI taxonomy): Eukaryota > Metazoa > Chordata > Mammalia > Artiodactyla > Bovidae > Oreotragus > Oreotragus oreotragus. Next base: position 255,348 of record SJYX01010187.1, on the reverse strand, counting down.
TATTTAATGTGGACCGTTTTTAAAGTCTTGCATTTTTTTTTACAACATTGTAATATTGCTCTGTTCTATATTTTGGTTTTTTGGCTACAGGCATGTGGGATCTTAGCTCCCTGGTCAGGAATCAAACCCACATCAGCTGCACTGGAAGGTGAAGTCATCCACCAGACCAACAAGGAAGTCCCTTAATTCCAAATTCAAAACTTTTTAGATGAGAAGTGGTTTCTTCTCTTATACCTTTATTACTTTACTCAAATTGTTTGGATTTCTTCCTTCCTATTTCTGTTTCTTATAGTTTGTACATTTGTTCTTTATCTTTAATTTTTTTTCTTTCATGATTTACATTATCTTATCCTTTTCTTCAGCATACTAGGAGTACTTTTCATGTTGGTTCTGTACTCTAATGATTAAAATTTTTCTGCAATGCCAAGTAGGCTCTTTTGGTGTCTCTGAGATTTGGGAGTAATTATTCAACCTCAATTGCTTTGCCTTTTCTCTGAAAATTTTTTATATATTTACGTTCTATAGTTATTTGATTAGATAATGAATGAAGCAACTTAGAGAATTCCAAGGCGATCTGTCACCATGAAAGAATTATAGATAATGATACTCTTTAGAAGAAAACACTTTAATTTTGGAACTGAACCAAACCAGGCCAGTCTTTAGGGGATGAGACCTCCTCCTCCCTATAATTTATTATTTGTATGCTTCCTTCTTTCTCTCTGTCTCATCATACTGAACAAATTCTGCAGATGTGCTTCCCTGGTGCCTCAGATGATAAAGAATCTGCCTGCCTGGGGAGACCCAGGTTTGATCCCTGGGTCCAGAAGATCCCCTGGAGAAGGGAATGGCAACTCACTCCAGTATTCTTGTCTGGAGAATTCTTTGAAGAGAGGAGCCTGACAGGCTACAGTCCATGGGGTCGCAAAGAGTCAGGCACAAGTGAACAACTTAATTCTTTCACTTTACCTTCTCTCTGTCTCATGATACTGAGCAAATTCTGTGGAAGGCTGTGCAGCATCACTAAGTTAGTCAAGGTGATTATGATGTGACTACTAATTTGTTTGCTGCTTGCTATAAAAGGTGCTGAACCCTTGACCTTATTTCCCTAAGCTGCAACCCAACCCACTATATTAGAGCATTCATCTGGCCCAGTGATGCCCATGGATTTGAGAGACATGGGGAATCTGTGATACTATGATGACACATAGTATCGCTGAGTATTAAACTGTCTTATTCTGATGCAGTAAGTGTTATTGTCTACGCTTGATATCTATGGAGGGGTAATAGGTATGCTCCTTGCTATCCTTTTTGAGGTTTGGATTGTTCTCTTTCAGGGATTTTAAAGATGCTGAATGTATGTCCCTTGTCTTAACTCAAAATAACTTCAGTTCAGTTCAGTTCAGTCGCTCAGTCATGTTGGACTCTTTGCAACCCCATGAACCACAGTACACCAGGCCTCCCTGTCCATTACTAACTCCCGGAGTTTACCCAAACTCATGTCCATTGAGTCGGTGATGCCATCCAACCATCCCATCCTCTGTCATCCCCTTCTCCTGCCCTCAATCTTTCCGAGCATCAGGGTCTTTTCAAATGAGTTAGTTCTTCACATCAGGTGGCCACAGTATTGGAGTTTCAGCTTCAACATCAGTCCTTCCAATGAACACCCAGGACTGATCTCCTTTAGAATGGACTGGTTGGGTCTCCTTGCAGTCCAAGGGACTCTCAAGAGTCTTCTCCAACACAACAGTTCAAAAGCATCAATTCTTCAGCGCTCAGCTTTCTTCACAGTCCAACTCTTACATCCATACATGACCGCTGGAAAAACCATAGCCTTGACTAGACTGACCTTTGTTGGCAAAGTAATGTCTCTGCTTTTCAATATGCTATCTAGATTGGTCATAAGTTTCCTTCCAAGGAGTAAGAGGCTTTTAATTTCATGGCTGCAATCACCATCTGCAGTGATTTTGGAGCCCAGAGCCACTGTTTCCCCATCTATTTCCCATGAAGTGATGGGACCAGATGCCATGATCTTCGTTTTCTGAATGTTGAGCTTTAAGCCAACTTTTTCACTCTCCACTTTCACTTTCATCAAGAGGCTTTTTAGTTCCTCTTCACTTTCTGCCATAAGGGTGGTGTCATCTGCATATCTGAGGTTATTGATATTTCTCCCGGCAATCTTGATTCCAGCTTGTGTTTCTTCCAGTCCAGCGTTTCTCATGATGTACTCTGCATATAAGTTAAATAAGCAGGGTGACAATATACAGCCTTGACATACTCCTTTTCCTATTTGGAACCAGTCTGTTGTTCCATGTCCAGTTCTAACTGTTGCTTCCTGACCTGCATACAGATTTCTCAAGAGGCAGGTTAGGTGGTCTGGTATTCCCATCTCTTTCAGAATTTTCCACAGTTTATTGTGATCCACACAGTCAAAGGCTTTGGCATAGTCAATAAAGCAGAAATAGATGTTTTTCTGGAACTCTCTTGCTTTTTCCATGATCCAGCGGATGTTGGCAATTTGATCTCTGGTTCCTCTGCCTTTTCTAAAACCAGCTTGAACATCTGGAAGTTCACATATTGCTGAAGCCTGGCTTGAAGAATTCTGAGCATTACTTTACTAGCATGTGAGGTGAGTGCAATTGTGCAGTAGTTTGAGCATTCTTTGGCATTGCCTTTCTTAGGGACTGGAATGAAGACTGACCTTTTCCAGTCCTGTGGCCAAATAACTTAGAAATTGTTAAAAAGAGGTGGAAAATGGAAGGTCTCTGTAAGGATATAGAATTTTGTATATATTTTGGCATATGGTAAAATGTTCTTTACGCTAATTAAATTAATGGATCCATTTGTGTCTGATTGTAGAAGTGTGGGCAGATGAAAGCTGGCTAGTCACAGTTCTGACAGGATTTCAGATCTTGACTCATGGTGAGCCTCGTCAATTTGTCGATTGGGCCTCCTCAACTTGAAATCTTGAAGAATCAAGTCAGTTCTGACACACTATACTGGAGTCTAGATCACAGCCTTAGAATCTCATGAAACTGATGTTGTCTCATATTGAGGGTGGGGCCATCTTTCACAGATGAGCTTAGAATAATAAAGGTTATGTATAAACTAGAGACATGTTTCATTAATTTATCAGAGATCCCCTTTCTGGAGAGGGTAATGCTTGTATTTTCTGTCCCTCATCAGGAAGACAACTTGAAATCAAAGGACTGCTTTGTAAGGTTAGAATCAAAGTAAAGGAGGATGGTTACTTTGCCAACAAACATCCATCTAGTCAAGGCTATGGTTTTTCCAGTGGTCATGTATGGATGTGAGAGTTGGACTATAAAGAAAGCTGAGCACTGAAGAATTGATGCTTTTGAACTGTGGTGTTGGAGAAGACTCTTGAGAGTCCCTTGGACT
>SJYX01010187.1:228071-248136 GCA_006410675.1 Oreotragus oreotragus | reverse complement strand
GCAAAGAGTCGGACACGACTGAGTGACTGAATGAACTGAAAGGAGGACAGCAGGATGTGTGCTAGAGGAAGCACCTCGTTTTTCTTTTCTGGTGCCTCAGTTGGTCTGGTTCTAAAGAATTTCTGACCTTGGCATATTATCAATTTTAAAATTTCTGGCTTCTATTTTTCTATACTTCTACTGCATTCTATTCCTGTTTTCTTAATATGCCATTTCTTCTCAGATGTATCATTATGAAAAGATTAGCTATTTCCCCATTAAAAAATTTTTTTTGGAATGAGGCCAGGAAACAAATATCTCCAGGTCTCACACTTAGCTGTAGAGACCTTCAGTCTCCTTAAGATGACTTTGCAAATATCTAGTTACATTTATTATATTTGAGTTATCAGTCTTAGAGATTTCTGAATGTTAAAAATATACTATGGATATATGCCAATGTATAAACTCAATGTTATATATTCTTCTTTACAAATTCATACAAACGGTCTAAAGTTTAGTTATCCAACAAATATATACTTTGTATCTACTGTGTGCTCAATATTTTTGTAGGGGCTGGAGATACAAGATTAGAATCAAGCTTTCCACATTTAGTGAACTCACATTAGAGACAGTATAGATGTATATTTATAGCATAATTTCAGATAATGATAAGCTTATGAAGAAATATGAAGCCAGGTAAAAACTGATATAGCTGGCTAGTTTAGATGGTACCATGATACTTTAGATAGTTCTTAGAGCACAAAAGCTATGTTGGGGATGTCATTAAACAGATATATTTGCTAATTCTGTTATTTCTACTTTGATCATGAAAACATTGCAATAATTATAATATGGATATGCAACATCTGTCAATAAATCTGACAGTCTCTCATCTTTGTGATTCAGACATAGTAGCATTGATTGGTTGCAAAAAGGAAATATAAAAAAAACCTTGTTCAAACGCAGGCAACATAGAAACACTTTGAGGACCCTGTTAACGGACTGACATTTAAATGTGTCGTGAAATGGAGTAAATGCCATAGAAATTCAGATAATGTTGAGAAATTCTTAAACTTCAGTTAGTATATTAGTCTTCTGTTCTTTCATAATCCATAAAAAGGATGGAGCATACGGTAATGTGTCAAGAATTTTTTAAAATCCTATTTATGTGTATAAGTTCACATAAAATGCATCTTCCTTTGTGTATTATATAATGATGCTAAAATGTGAGGTCATTTAAGGATTTGCCAAACATGGAAAAAAAGAAATATATTTGCAGTTTTTACATTAGGATACAATTATGCTTTGGAAAAGCACTATTGCCTAAATACATCTTGAAAATATGCTTTTTAGAGGGAATGAATAGCATACAAATTCTGATTTCTTTTAAGTCATCTTGAAAAATGGACTACAGACACACGAGCTGAGCTTTAATAAAGTGCTAATTAGGAGTGCATGCCACATTTGAATGGTAGTTATGTGAAATGTACAGAAATCTCAGCAGTAGAAGAATAGTGTGTGGCTTTTGGGGACAAGTTGTGACAGCTAGGTGCTGGTCCTTTGATGGCATGAATTTAAAACCTCATTTAATGCTGACAGGGACTTTGAGATTATCTATTCACGCTCTCAATTTGCACAAGAGGAATCTAGGGCTTAACATCCTTAAGAGACCTGCTCAAAATCACATCACGTGGCAAAAAAAATCACATCACAGGTCATCTGATGAATGAGTTTATGCTATGTTTCCAGCCCTCACTGCCTCACCGCCTCCCCAGCCCCAACCCTCCCACCGTTCACTTTTTAGCCATTTTGTTGAACTTCACGGCACAAGGGTAAAGAAAGTGAAATTCACAAATATATGTTATCCTTTTGTTTTCTAGATGCTTCAGAGAGCAGTTAAATGAGCTTGAGGGATTTCATGCCTTCTCTTTTTCTTATATCCTGCCATAAGAAACATTAAAAATTCATAGTGTGAATTTTTAGTGCTATCAGAAATTGGAAGCTGGAGGAGTGCACTGGGGCAGAGCTAGTCAGAAAGAGAAGAGAGGGTGCAAAGGGGCCATCCCAGACACTGGGGTAGAAAATCATAGCTACTGGATCAGTGATCATCTTTGTGGTGGTTTATTTTTCTGAATTTGAAAAGGAAACTATTAATCACTCTAGGTCTCCCCCCTCTACCCTTTTTATAGAATGAAGAGGGTTGACTGGTTAACCTCTGTGGTCCTTTTCATTTTCAGTAGTCCAGGACTGGGTCTGTATTCAGCCTTTTGGAAGTCTTATTGGAAGACATATGTAATTCTTGATAAAGCTTCTGTCACCTCTCCTCACATACAGCTAGAAAACACGGATGTCTGTTTTCAGGTGGAGATGTTGTTACTGATCAGTTAATAAGCCTGTTAATTTAGAATTACAGTCAACTCTTGATTAACCAAAATAAGACAACGGGTGCAGAAAGGAGGGGTTTTCCACATGGTGCTAGTGGTAAAGAACCCACTTGACAATGTAGGAGACTTAAGAAACATGAGGTTTGATCCCTGGGTTGGGAAGATCCCCTGGAGGAGCACACAGCAACTCACTGTCGTATTCTTGCCTGGAGAATCCCATTGACAGAGGAATCTGGCAGGCTACAGTCCATAGGTTCATACTTCGTACAGAGTTGGACATGACTGAAGCAACTTAGCATGCAGACAAAAGAGATACAGCATAGATAAATCCCTTTTGATCATGTGTAAAACAAAATGCTAGTACAGCATGGTGGTTAGGTACACACAGTCATTCTTATGTTCAAATCCCAGCTCTGCTCTTACTAGCAACATGATGCTTGGAAAGACACATCGGGCCTTATATGAGCTGGCTCTTGACTATACCCATGACTTAAAGTCCTGCTTTTTTTCTCCAAAGCATAATTTGCTTCAACCACAAAATCTTTCTTGCTCATCTGTGGTCAGGAAAAGCACACTTCAATCTCAGGGCCTTTGCACATGCTGCCTTTGCCTGGACAGCTCTTCCTCCAGGTATCTACATGTAACACTAATCTTGTTCCCCGCTAATTTTCCTCCGTGTTACCTTTTTGAGACAACTTCTCCAACTAATGTTAGAAGGGATGATAATGACAGAAACTCACAACTTCTTACCCTGCTCCATGCTTCTTTATAATCACTTCCTGACATATTATATATGTGGTTTTGTTTGGCTTTCTTTTTGTCAAAAAATAAACTACTTTACTAAATAAATTCTTTGATGTAAGTCCCTGTTTTTTTCTTCCTTTCTTTCAGTTGCCTTTTCACCTAGGTCTAAAAAGTTACCTGGCACATAGTAACTGTTCAGTAGGTATTTGTTGAATAAATACATGCTAGTACCTATAGAAAGGCTCCCCAGGTAGACCAGTGGTAAAAAATCTGGCTGCCAAACAGGACTCAGGTTCAATATCTGGGTCAGGAAGTTCCCCTGGAGAAAAAACAGGCAACCCACTCCAGTATTCTTGCCTGGGAAATTCCACAGGCAGAGGAGCCTGGCGGGCTACAGTCCATGGGGTCGAACAGAGTTGGACATGATTTAGCAACAGAAACAACAGCAACAACCTATAGAAAAGCCAGTAACATGAGTGGCTGCATGTTGCAGCTCTGGGGAGAAAGATTGGTGATGGGTGAAGAGTACCGGCTTCTCCCCTGTCATCGAATATGACTGGTTTTTCTCTGTGTGTGTTACATTTGTTATAAATTATTTTAAAGAGATCATGTTTGATCCTATGCACATTTAATCTGTATTTAATTTTATTTCTTCCACTTCAATCTACTTTGCATCTGATCATAAGTGGAAATGAGCCAGCAGAAAGGAGATGGCATCAATCCACGCTGTATCCCTGCAAGAGTTCACTGTTCTGGAACCTGAATGCCATGAACTCTCAGAACTAATGACCATAGATACAAACCCAGGAAAATACTTTTATAGGAATTAATTGAAATGATACAAATTTTTAAAATGTAGCTAATGTGAATGTGAATATAAGTAGATACAATCAATTTAAATGAACCACACCAGACCATTCATGTGGCCACAATTCCTCAAGCCCCAGTAACTTTCAGTATTTTCTGTATCTGGTTACCTTCATTTATGTCTCCTTGGCTGTTTGCCTTAGCATGGAAGAACTGCACTAGGGGAAAAGACCCGTGGCACAGTGGGCAACTCTGGAGATGAGGGTTTGACTACAATACAGGACAAATTAACTTCTTTCTCCTTCACCCCAGCTGTTGTTCTGTCTTCCCAAGTGAAATATTTGGGGGGATATAAAATATTTTCAGACCTGTTTTTTCTTGGTTATATATTTCAGACATGAAAAATAAACAATGAACAAGAGGATATCTTTAAATAAGTTCATGGACGCATTTACATCAGTGAAAAGGTACAAAATGCTTTTACTCCCCCTATCTCTTTCCCCTCCTTTCTCTCTCACACTCACACACACACACTCCTCACACATCTGATTTTCCCTCACACACACATCTGATTCACACACACCCATGTACACACACACACACACACATCCCACTGTCTCGCCCCAGGACTCGGATGATCAATGCCCAGGCCCAGCCTCGCTCCTGCTGAAGTCACACGTGAGTTCTAACAAACCCCCCTCTAAAGCTGCCTCCTATTGCAGGCTCTTCAGGACAGGATGAACACATCCACCGAAAATCATGTTTTCTTTGCATCCTAACTGAAACAGCATTAAAGGGGGAAATGGGAATTCAGCGCTGCCAGCTATAGTATCTCTCCTATCAGTTCACCAATAAGGCCTGGTAGGGACCTGCCGAGCCTCTGGATAAACCGTATTTTCCAAGGGTTAATTAAGCTGTCTTGAGCTTCTGCATGCAGAGGAACACACTGGCACTTGCAGCGCTGTCTGAAACCTGCTGTCGACATTACAGTCCCTGCTGCTTTTAGCTGTATCGATCCGAGGCCTGACCTGTGAAATCCTTGATGGCTGCTAACACTAGAAGCTTACTGGAGCTTTCCAAGGGAGCTTCGGGACAGCTTCTGTAGTCAGGTACAATTACCTATCCCTCCAGGAGAGCCAATTAGTTCACAAAGAGCTGGAGCAGAACAAATGTTTTGTATGTGATTTAGAATCCTAAAAAAGAAAGGAGAAAAAAGAAAAAAAAGGCTTTGTTCCATCTGATTCTTTTGTTCCTAATTTTATGATTATTGTTCAATTCACAGAGGTCCTCACGTTTCTGAAAGACAAGAACATGATAAACCAGATTTACTGTCTTCTCTCTTTAAACCATGAAAATCGCCTTGTGCCATTTAAGATCTGGTTTCTGGACTAATTGTATGAACTCAAAGGCAGGAAATCCAAGTTTGTTCTACTTTCTGCATTTTAGAAAGTTTTCCCCTAAATGGTTCAATAAAATTTAATCATAATGAATTGCTTCTTTAAAAAAGAATGGATGGCAACTATTCTGAAACTTGGATTTGAAGACAGACTGTTAAGAATAAGAGATTTCTAGGTAGACATATGCTATACATACCCAGATATATATCAAAATTAGCATGATTGATTCTGAAACTACAGCTAAACTTTGAAGACTGTAAACTAATAAAGTGTGGTGTCCTTTGAATAAAAAGATGGTATAACTGATCTATCATCTGTATGCCCTGAACCTGACTTCTTTCCCAGTTGTAAGTATTACGAAGATTTTTATACTCCCTTTTTCATTTTCCTTTGTAACTATTGATAAGTACTTCTGAGCTAGCTGCAGGATGTGGTCTAACCATTAAACACATTTTTTTCTTTATATTTGTCTCTGAATACTGTTTTAAGCCCTCAAGACATAGTGTACCAACAGAATTAACTGCAAGTGGAATTTAATGCCACTTAAATTCTAGTGCCAAATAGCATCAAAAGGAGGGGAAATGGAAATCACTTATTACTTTTAATAATGGGGACATAATTTTTTAAAATCTGGTTTCAAATATTCTTTCAGAGTGAAGTAAGTCAGAAAGAAATATAAATATTGTATACTGATGCATATATATGGAATCTAGAAAGATGGTACTGATGAATTTATTTTCAGGGCAGCAATGGAGAAACACATAGAGAACAGACCTATGGGTGTGGGGGGAGGGGAGGAGGGATGGGTGAGATGTGTGGAGAGAGTAATGGAAATTTGCTGTATGACTCAGGGAACTCAAACAGGGGCTCTGTAACAATCTAGAAAGGTGGGATGGTGAAGGAGATGGGAGGGAGGTTTGAAAGGGAGGGGACAGGGGTGTACTTATGGCTGATTCTTGTCGATGTTTGACAGAAAACTACAAAATTCAGTAAAGCAATTATCCTTCAATTAAAAAAAATAAAGTGGCAAAAATATTCTTTCAATATAAAAATCATGTACATATATATGTGTGGTAGCTATGAAATGAACTGAGATCAGAAGTTTTCATGTAGAGAAAAATGATATTCATTTTTTTAAAATCACAGAAACCTTTGACCTCAGCTTAAAGTGAAAGTGAAAGTCGTTCAGTCATGTCAGACTCTTTGCAACTCCATGGACTATACAGTCCCTGGAATTCTCCAGGCAAGAATACTGGGATCGAACCCAAGTCTTCTGCATTGCAGGTGGATTCTTTACCAGCTGAGCCACAAGGGAAGCCTGTCCTCAGCTTAGATGAAAATAATATAAAATTTGATTCATGTTTCTGAAATGTAGTAAAATTAAACTGACAGAAACAATTTACAACATCATCATGTTTTAGAAATAAGTTATCTAAACTAAGATCAGTCTGTGGACCTAAAGTAGAACCAAAATGCAAAGACAACAAAAACAAAATAAAAAAAAATAATCAGAGATTTTCCTGGTGGTTCAGTGGCTCCCTCCTTACCTTCCTCCACATCCATTGGTCTGGTCTCTATTGCTTCCCTGAAAATAAATTCATCAGTACTATCTTTCTAGATGCTACATATATGTGTCAGTGTACAACATTTATGTTTCTCTATCTGACTTATTTCATTCTGAAAAAATATTTGAAACAAGATTTTTAAAAATTCTGTCCTATATGGCCAGGAAAAAAGAAATAAAAATTTAAAAATCAGTCAACTGAGTTTTACCTTAGGGGCTTTTATTAAAATATGGCTTTATTAATTTGTAATAAAGTAATAGTTGCACAGAGAGAAGAACCTGAAACAGGCCTGAAGTAGGTGAAATTATAAGCCTGCTTACACAGAAGAGACCCTGATTGGAAAACATCATCACTGGAAAAGATCCTGATGTTGGGAAAAATAGAAGGCAGGAGGGGAAGGGGACAACAGAGGACAAGATGGTTGGACGGCATCACTGACTCAATGGACATGAGTTTGAGCAAACTCTGGGAGATGATGAAGGACAGGGAGGCTGGTGGGCTACAGTCCTCGGGGTCACAAAGAGTCAGACACGACTGAGCGACTGAACACCACCACACAGAAGTAGAGGGCAGATGCTTGTTAATGTCTGTGTGCCTGGGAAGTTCCTGAGTTCTGATGGTTGCTCCACTGATGCAGGTGATGTCAGTGAAAATAGATTCACGCTGCCTCAGCCTCTCCATCTGAAGACATAACTGCATGAAGTGGGAGAGGAAAGAGTTCAATCTTTTTTTTTTAATTTTATTTTATTTTACTTTACAGTACTCTACTGGTTTTGGCATACATTGACATGAATCCGCCACGGGTGTACACAAACTCCCAAACATGAACCCCCCTTCCTCCTCCCACCCCACATCATCCCTCCGGATCATCCCCATACACCAGCCCCAAGCATCCTGCATCCTGCATCGAACACAGACTGGTGATTCATTTCCTACATGATAGTACACATATTTCAATGCTATTCTCCCAAATCATCCCACCCTCTCCCCCTCCATGGGGTACATGTGTCTCTTTCTATTCTGGTTTCCTCGGTGTGTATGCCCAGCAGTGGGATTGCTGGGTCATAAGGCAGTTCTATTTGCAATTTCTTAAGGAATCTCCACACTGTTCTCCATAGTGGCTGTACTAGTTTGCATTCCCACCAACAGTGTAAGAGGGTTCCCTTTTCTCCACACCCTCTCCAGCATTTATTGCTTGCAGACTTTTGGATCGCAGCCATTCTGACTGGTGTGAAGTGGTATCTCATTGTGGTCTTGATTTGCATTTTTGTTGGTTTATCTGTAAAATGGGTTGCGAACTTGGCATTAACGTTTTTCTGCTGCTTCAAATGTCTTCCTATCTCTTCTATTAATGTCAAGTAGTGTTGAGATCATTCAATTTGGGTGTTGGAAAGGAGCTGATAACAGTTTCTAGTACTAGAGAGTCTAGCATACACAATTTTGTAACTGGAAAAAAATGACCCTGGTTGATTCAGAGCTAAAGTCACTATTTCAGTTAGTAAGAGGCAAGCAGATGGTCTGCTCCATTGGTGGTCAACATTTTGGTTTGGGAACAAATGCTGTAAACATGAGATCAAAACTACAAGCTTAATTCCTCTAGAGTTCTCCCTTTTCCACTAATCAGAGTCTTTTCCCATCCAGGTGATTGGCATGTGTTGGAAGTTGTGCTCTGAGAAGGCACTGGGTGGGCATGCAAATCCTTCACTTCCACAGAAAATTCAAATCTAAAGTTGGTGTCTGTAGCATAATCCTGAAATATGATGATTACTTATTTATTCATGTGTGGTACCAAAGCCTTACTTACTCTTCAAATATGGCTTTTATAAGAGAAAAAGAAATTTCAAAGTACAGTGAAAATTCTAATAACAATTTTTCTTTGTAATCATTCTTTGAAAGAGATACTATGAGTCAGTAAACATCTTCTCACTGTATATGCCTTCTGAATGGAAATTACGACTTTAGTTTTTCTTCAGCTATAAGAACAATCATCAAAAGTTAACCTAGAACCTACAGATATGAATTAAAGACCTTCAATAGAGCTGACTTTAGTTTTTCTTCAGCTATAAGAACAATCATCAAAAGTTAACCTAGAACCTACAGATATGAATTAAAGACCATCAATAGAGCTGACAGTTTCCTATTCTTTTTCCACCTTCTTTTACTAAATTGTCTATTAAGAGGGAGAATAACTTCCTAAGGATTCAACTTGAAAGCTTTCACACTGTTTAGCAGAATAAAGTACATGATGATCTTATTTTTCTAAATTATAACAGGCCTTAGAGCTACATGCTGAAGACACAATGTTCAAAGAGGATCCCAAATGACATTGTAATGTTTGAAATATCAGTGTTCCTAATCTATAACACAATAAAGATTTGAAAACTGTTTTTTTTTTTTTTTAAATAAAGGAGTAGCAAGATGTTGGAACCTGGAGAACTTGTATCTGAAAGCTTCATTTCTAAAGTATGAAGAAGATTCTTCTCATTGGAAAATTGCTGCTGGTATTCATGAAGTGCCTGCTTCTTTTTCCAACCAGAGCATAAAGAGTCCATGTTTTCACCCTCTGAAATGTGCCTGTAACTAGAACTAAGTGTGATTCTTCATATGAAGGCCTCAAGGCAGAGAAAGAATGGGTCTCCCAAACTTGAGTGATGAAGGTATTCAAATGAGAAAGTGAATAGAGTGTCAGATTCCAGCACAGAAAAGATGAAGGAAAGAGAGTCAGATGGGAGAGTGCCTATTCAAGTCTAAATGTTTACTGCTTCATGGTCCATTAGGGCATCCTGGAAGGTGGCTCAGTGCAAAATAAATGAATACGATTCTAAACAAATAATGCCTTAATGCTGCAGGATGTTCATTCCTTTTTAAAATCTATTGTTATATGTTGAATGACATATTTATTATTAACAGTGAAAACATGACGCTCTTAGTCTTAAGGTTATTTCTACATTAATCCAAATTCAACTCTCTAGAAAAATTTCCTTTGTTTATAACCTTTGATCAGAACAACAAATAAAATCTCCTCAAAGGTAAGAAATTTGCCAAAATGATCTGTGTCCTTGTATCCAAATGACACTTTAACTTTTGCCTTCTAAATATTCTCGGCTGTCTTTATTTCATTATAGACACAGGGGCAAAATCATCTATAAAACCTAATAAGACCCACAGCATTCCCACTGCAGCTCAATTGCTCTTCCATTCATCAATTATTTAGCACAGGTTCACGATTTACTAGGCACTGTGCTAGGCACTGCATTGATAATGGTGAACAAGACACCAATTTCTTATCTCCAGTGTGCACAGACTTATGGGAGAGATTAGTGAAGTCAGACTGTAATAAATGATTAGGAAGGGAAAAGTACACAGGTGTGTGAAAGCGTGCAGTGGGCCCCAGTATGAGACTGCATCCAGGAAGAATTCTCTAAGGAAATGATGTGGGGTGTATGATATGAAGGAGGTATGGCTGTTAACCGGGGGTCTAATAGAGGGATAGGGTGGCAATTAGAAGCTTCCAGTAATAAATTTAAGCAAAAAGGAGAAAATATTTGGTAAACTGAACAGAGCCAGCAAGTCTGAGCACACTTAACTACAGGGAAAGAAGTCAAAGATGAGGCTGGGGTGGAAGGCAGGATGTAGGCCATGAAAACCATGTGGTGCATTAAGTGTTGGTCTTTGCTCCTGCAGTAGCAGGAAGCCCTTGCATGGTTATACATAGGAGTGACATCATGAAATTTGAGTTTTCAAAATAGCACTTTGTCAAGCTATGGAGAATGAATACAGTCAGCAAAAACAAGACTGGGAGCTGATTGTGGCTCAGATCATGAGCTCCTAATTTCCAAATTCAGACTGAAATTGAAGAAAGTAGGGAAAACCGCTAGACCATTCAGGTGTGACCTAAATCAAATCCCTTATGATTATACAGTGGAAGTGAGAAATAGCTTTAAGGGACTAGAGCTGATACACAGAGTGCCTGATGAACTATGGACGGAGGTTCGTGACATTGTACAGGAGACAGGGATCAAGACCATCCCCACGGAAAAGAAAGCAAAATAGCTGTCTGGGGAGGCCTTAAAAATAGCTGTGAAAAGAAGAGAAGCAAAAAGCAAAGGAGAGAAGGAAAGATATAAGCATCTGAATGAAGACTTTCAAAGAATAGCAAGAAGAGATAAGAAAGCCTTCCACAGCGATCAATGCAAAGAAATATAGGAAACAACAGAATGGGAAAGATTAGAGATCTCTTCAAAAAAATTAGAGATAACAAGGGAACATTTCCATGCAAAGATGGGCTCGATAAAGGACAGAAATGGTATGGACCTAACAGAAGAAGAAGATATTAAGAAGAGGTGGCAAGAATACATAGACTGTACAAAAAAGATCTTCACAAGCAAGATAATCACGATGATGTGATCACACAGCTAGAGCCAGACATCCTGGAATGTGAAGTAAAGTGGGCCTTAGAAAGCATCACTAACAAAGCTAGTGGAGGTGATGGAATTTCAGTTGAGCTATTTCAAATCCTGGAAGATGATGCTATGAAAGTACTGCACTCAATATGCCAGCAAATTTGGAAAACTCAGCAGTGGCCACAGGATTGGAAAAGGTCAGTTTTCATTCCAATTCCAAAGAAAGGCAATGCCAAAGAATGCTCAAACTACCGCATAATTGCACTCATCTCACACGCTAGTAAAGTAATGCTCAGAATTCTCCAAGCCAGGCTTCAGCAATACGTGAACTTCCAGATGTTCAAGCTGGTTTTAGAACAGGCAGAGGAACCAGAGATCAAATTGCCAACATCCGCTGGATCATGGAAAAAGCAAGAGAGTTCCAGAAAACATCTATTTCTGCTTTATTGACTATGCCAAAGCCTTTGACTGTGTGGATCACAATCAACTCTGGAAAATTCTGAAAGAGATGGGAATACCAGACCACCTGATCTGCCTCTTGAGAAACCTATGTGCAGGTCAGGAAGCAACAGTTAGAACTGGACATGGAAAAACAGACTGGTTCCAAATAGGAAAAGGAGTACGTCAAGGCTGTATATTGTCTCCCTGCTTATTTAACTTATATGCAGAGTACATCATGAGAAACGCTGGACTGGAAGAAACACAAGCTGGAATCAAGATTGCCGGGAGAAATATCAATAACCTCAGATATGCAGATGACACCACCCTTATGGCAGAAAGTGAAGAGGAACTAAAAAGCCTCTTGATGAAAGTGAAAGAGGAGAGTGAAAAAGTTGGCTTAAAGCTCAACATTCAGAAAACGAAGATCATGGCATCCGGTCCCATCACTTCATGGGAAATAGATGGGGAAACAGTGGAAACAGTGTCAGACTTTATTTTTTGGGGCTCCAAAATCACTGCAGATGGTGACTGCAGCCATGAAATTAAAAGACGCTTACTCCTTGGAAGAAAAGTTATGACCAACCTGGATAGTATATTCAAAAGCAGAGACATTACTTTGCCAACAAAGGTCCGTCTAGTTAAGGCTATGGTTTTTCCAGTGGTCATGTATGGATGTGAAAGTTGGACTGTGAAGAAAGCTGAGCGCCAAAGAATTGATGCTTCTTAACTGTGGTGTTGGAGAAGACTCTTGAGAGTCCCTTGGACTGCAAGGAGATCCAGCCAGTCCATTCTAAAGGAGATCAGCCCTGGATGTTCATTGGAAGGACTGATGCTAAACTGAAACTCCAGTACTTTGGCCACCTCATGTGAAGAGTTGACTCATTGGAAAAGACTCTGATGCTGGGAGGGATTGGGGGCAGGAGGAAAAGGGCACAACAGAGGATGAGATGGCTGGATGGCATCACGGACTCGATGGACGTGAGTCTGGGTGAACTCCGGGGGATGGTGATGGACAGGGAGGCCTGGCGTGCTGCGATTCATGGGTTTGCAAAGAGTCGGACACGACTGAGCGACTGAACTGAACTGAAGTGTCAGATCAGCTTAACTAGTTAAAGGTTTATGGCAGTGGCCCCTCTATCCTGCATTCTGTATACTATTTGTAAACTTATGACTGTTATTGCCTGGAGATAAACATGTCTATATAAAGACCCAGAACAGCTAGGTTTCAAACTACTCCCACTTCACCTAGAATATTAGAAAATGTGGCTGCACAGGTTTGAATTCCTCCACGGTGACAATTTGTACATGAGGGCAGTTGGCTGGAGCCTGAAGTGGTTGCCCTTCCCCTCTAAGATAAGGCACCTGCCCTCCAGTTTTTCAGAGTTCCTACCACCTGCATCACTCGCCTGTCTTGTCCTATAGGCGTTTATATTTCCGGCCTAGTCAGTTCATTGGACAGAGCCTGAGTGATGAATTTAGATTTTAAAGTAAAATTTATAATTTAGAAAAGAATGCGATTGTGATAATTACCTAGAACACTGTGTCTTCTGAACATAGTAAAATTAACTGACTAGCAAAGTAATGAAAGTATATTTACATATAAAAGTTAATGAATTTGCTAATTGATTCCCTCAATAAATCATTTTTAAAAACCCTTATTTTGACTAAACTAGAATTATCCCCAAACACTCAAAATTCAAAAAATTACAATAAAAAATGCAAATATATAGACCTGCCACGTCAATCTCATGTCATTCTTTCTGACTAACAAACTGAAGTTGAGACATGTCATAAAAACATAATGCTTTCTTTAACAATATTGCTAGCTTCCTCTATTTATTTGGGGATAGGAAGTTACTGAAATGTCTTTAATATTGTGTCTTTTTTCCTTTATTACAATTTTACTTTTCCTAAAAGGAAACTAAAGTCTATACATTTTCCTGAATATTAATACAATGTATTAAATACATTTAACATTTCCTTCCTGTAAATAGGGGTCATTATACCTCCTTGCCCTTTTGAAGGTGGGCACAATGCTGTGACTTTATTTGTTATTTAGAGGCTGTAGTATTTGTAAGCCAGTTTGGAAGTCAGTATGTGATTTCTCACAATCTTTTTTTTCCCTCCCATGCCTTCTGCATCTGCAGCCATGAACCCCTTGTCTCATCTTGACAAGATGGCTTCAAGATAGAGTCTTTGCCAGCCTGGGTTCCCGGGTAACTCTTATTATGTTTATGCCCCTGAAATTAGGGCCTGCTTTTTACCAACGCATTGCCCAGGTTCTCTCAACTAATACAAATGACTGCATTCAAAATGCTAACATTGTATCTTATATTTTCCATATTTAAGGGTTCAAAAATCAGCATTCATAGCCTTTCATTTTACTCAGATAGGGCCTATATTGTAGGAGTCCCTAACCTCTAGGATCTAATGCCTGATGATCTGAGGTAAAGCTGATATAATAAAAATAGAAATAAAGTGCATAATAAATTTAATGTGCTTGAATCATCCTGAAACAATTCCCCCACCACTGGTCCATGGAAAAACTGTCTTCTAAGAAATTGACCCCTGGTGCCACAAAGGCTGGGGACCTCTGTCGTATTGTAAAGTTTTCCTCTCGTGTTTTCCATCATCAAACAATCGTGTTGAAATCAGACTGAATTTTCTCTCAGTGGCTTTTCTTAATATTATACCTAATCTGGCCAGTGAATCTTTAATAATGATATTCACTCCCATATTATCAACTGATAGTTTCACAATGTCTTTGCCCATTACAAGTTTTTATATCTTAGATTTCTACTTCCTAGAATTTAATTTTCACTTAGCTGGAGAATATTCTTGAGAATTGCACAGGGTGCATAGGTAGTAAAATATCTAAAGCTTATTAATCCTTAAAATGTAATTTTGCCCTTACATTTGAATGGTAGTTTTCTTCTATTTTTTTCCTTTTTTTTAGTACAGAAATTTGGTTTTGGCAATTTTCCCCTCAGGAGTTTCTGAGCAGTGTTGTTATTTTCCATATGTAACTGAGAAGACACCTGAAAGTCTGTGGTTTTTAATCCTTGTAAGTAGCTTCCTTTTTTCCTACTGAATTTATGATTTTTTTAAAATTCTGCATTCTTTTATTTAGGATTTGAATCTTTTCAAGTGTCTTTTAGTCTATAGTGTATTTATGTTTTATATAAACTGAACATTATTACATTTGTCCATTTTCTATTATACTGTTTATTATAAACATGAAAGAATTCATATCAATGAAATAAACTCTTTGCTATGCATCTAATGTTTTTTGCAGGTTTTATTTATATTTTGGTACTTGGCATGTTCTGTTTTGCCTTAAAGAAACTTTAATCCCTTTCCTATTTACTAGCTGATCTCTCTGTTCCATATTCCATCTATCAAATGGGGGTAGGCCTAGTATCATATAGTTGTCAGAAGTCAGGAGCTAATTTATTTTTTTAAATTTTTTATTTTTTTTAGAACTTCCATTTTACTTTATTTACTTTAGAGTTCTTTACCAATAGTGTTGACAGATTTTTAAAGGACTTCATCTTTATGATTCTAGAATAATCAACAGGCTCTTTTCTAATTGACAAATTGTTTTTTCTAAGTTCACAGAAATGTGCTATTATTTCCTTGTATATTTCTTTATGATTCTGCTTGTAAAAAATTATTTTTGAGCAATACTTTCTCTTACCAGTCTCTCATAAATTTATTTTTCTGTCCTGTATTTTGGGAATATCCATACTGATATTCCAGATAAACTTTCTTTAGCAAAACTAGTAAACAATTTAGCCCCTATTGTTTTTTGTTATTAATTATGATACTAATATTTCTAATGTCCAAGAATTTGATAGCTTCTTTCTCACAGTAACCTTTAAAATTCTTCTTTTGGTAGAGGTGATATTCCTTTATGGTTTGGAGTCTTTAATTATGTGGGAAAATTAACTTTTTATTCTATGTGTATCTCGGTTTTCAGCACTATTAACTTTCACTATCAATTAGATTTCATCTACATTGTATATTCCATAAGTTCATCAAATATGATGATAGTATTTTTTCTATCAGGTTGTCTTTGTATAATTACCGATTCATTCCTATTTTTATGTTTTGCTATCATCTCAATGGCTATTAGGAGTTGGTAGAGATAAATTCATATGTTTTCAGGTACTCTGATCCAACGTAGAAACATCACATTTATAATATCTTCATATTCTAAAATTATTTGGATATGCAGAGCTCTTATAATATGCATCATTTTCATACAAGCTGTCAAAGATTGTATTATGAGGTATTTAAGACTACAAGATGGTTCTGAGACATAAATTTCTTCAAATAACATTAGTGAAGTATATTCTGTTCAAGGGACAACGTTGAGACAAGACTTTCAATTTCTACTCCTAAATTACCAGTCTCTCATAAATTTATTTTTCTGTCCTGTATTTTGGGAATATCCATACTGATATTCCAGATAAACTTTCTTTAGCAAAACTAGTAAACAATTTAGCCCCTATTGTTTTTTGTTATTAATTATGATACTAATATTTCTAATGTCCAAGAATTTGATAGCTTCTTTCTCACAGTAACCTTTAAAATTCTTCTTTTGGTAGAGGTGATATTCCTTTATGGTTTGGAGTCTTTAATTATGTGGGAAAATTAACTTTTTATTCTATGTGTATCTCGGTTTTCAGCACTATTAACTTTCACTATCAATTAGATTTCATCTACATTGTATATTCCATAAGTTCATCAAATATGATGATAGTATTTTTTCTATCAGGTTGTCTTTGTATAATTACCGATTCATTCCTATTTTTATGTTTTGCTATCATCTCAATGGCTATTAGGAGTTGGTAGAGATAAATTCATATGTTTTCAGGTACTCTGATCCAACGTAGAAACATCACATTTATAATATCTTCATATTCTAAAATTATTTGGATATGCAGAGCTCTTATAATATGCATCATTTTCATACAAGCTGTCAAAGATTGTATTATGAGGTATTTAAGACTACAAGATGGTTCTGAGATATAAATTTCTTCAAATAACATTAGTGAAGTATATTCTGTTCAAGGGACAACGTTGAGACAAGACTTTCAATTTCTACTCCTAATATTTTCTATCTCATTTGAGGCCATGAGATGTTCTTCTCCAAGTTGTATAGATTATATTCCTTACCCCATGACCCAGTCTTGGTAGATATGTTCTAAAACACTTTTTTGATAATCTGCTATCTCCATGCTTTATACTTCACTGGGGGTTGGGGGGTGGGGAAGGATCAGGTTAAAGTAACATTTATAACAATCTGTGTAAGTAAGTAAGTATGATTGGCATCTTCTTCTGTGCCATGAGGAGAGGTCCGATGGGGGCTGGGCGTGGTGGGCAAGGAGGGGGCCTCTTCAGCATTGGTGAGACAATAGCCAAGATCATCAAGGATGACATCGGTGTGCAGTTTGCAGACGTGGCTGGTTGTGAAGAAGCCAAGCTGGAGATCATGGAGTTTATGACTTTCCTGAAGAACCCCGAACAGTACCAGGACCTTGGGGCCAAAATTCCAAGGGAAGCCCTGCTCACAGGTTCTCCCAGTACTGGCAAGATGCTTCTCACCAAGGCAGTCTTGGGGGAGGCTGGTGTGCCCTTCATCACCATGAATGGGTCTGAGTTCCTGGAGATGTTTGTTGGTGTTGGCCCAGCTTGGGTTCATGACGTTTGCAATGGCCCGGAAAAATGCTCCCTGTATCTTGTTTGTTGATGAGATTGATGCAATTGGCCTAGTGAGCAGGAAAACACCCTGAACCAGCTGCTCATGGAGATGGATGGATTCAACTCTACCACGAACATCATCGTGCTGGCTGGCACCAACCACCCCAACGTCCTTGACCCAGCCCTGATGTGGCTGCGCCGCTTCGACCGTCAGATTTACATTGGCCCTCTGGACATCAAAGGCAGGTCGTCTATCTTCAGGGTCCACCTGTGTCCACTCAAATTGGACAAGAGCCTCAGCAAGGATGCCCTGGTGAGGAAGCTTGCGGCCCTCACTCCAGGCTTCACAGGTGCTGATATTTCTAATGTTTGCAACGGAGCCGCCCTGATCGCCACCTGCCACCTAAACTCCTCTGTCGGGGAGAAGCACTTTGAGCAGGCCATCGAGAGGGTCACTGGAGGCCTTGAGAAGAAGACACAGGTCCTGCAGCCCGGCGAGAAGATGACGGTGGCCTACCACGAGGCTGGCCATGCAGTGGTGGGTTGGTTCCTGGAACACGCAGACCCCCTGCTCAAGGTGTCCATCGTCCCCCGGGGCAAGGGGCTTGGCTATGCCCAGTGTCTGCCCAGAGAGCAGTACCTGTACACACGGGAGCAGCTCTTTGATTGCANGCCATGCAGTGGTGGGTTGGTTCCTGGAACACGCAGACCCCCTGCTCAAGGTGTCCATCGTCCCCCGGGGCAAGGGGCTTGGCTATGCCCAGTGTCTGCCCAGAGAGCAGTACCTGTACACACGGGAGCAGCTCTTTGATTGCATGTGTGCCATGCTGGGTGGCGGCGTGGCTGAGCAGCTGTTCTTCGGGCGGGTCACCACGGGGGCCCAGGACTACCTGAGGAAGGTCAACCAGAGCGCCTATGCCCAGATCGTGAAGTGCGGGATGAACGAGAACCTGGGCCAGGAGTCCTTCCATCTCCCGCGGCCAGGTGAGGCGCTGGTGGAGAAGCCGTTCAGCGAGGCCACCGCCCACCTCTTAGACGAGGAGGTGCAGCAGCTCATCGGCTCCGCGCATGCATGCACCCGGGACCTGCTCACGCGCTGCCGCGAGCAGGTGGACAAGGTGGGCAGGAGGCTGCTGGAGAAGGAGGTGCTGGAGCGGGCCGACATTGTGGAGCTGCTCGGGCCGCGGTCGTTCACTGAGATCACCTACGGGAACTCGTGGAGGGCACGGGAGGCCTGGAGGAGGACACGGCCCTTCCCGAGGGTCTGCAGGGCTGGTGTCGGGGGCCCGCTGCAGGAAAGTCCATCCTAGTGCCTCTGCCTGGAGGGCAGCCTCCGGGACCCCCAGGAAGCAAATTAAAGCACGTGTAACCCGAAGCAATGGCACCCCACTCCAGTACTCTTGCCTGGAGAATCCCACGGACGGAAGAGCCTGGTGGGCTGCAGTCCATGGGGTCGCTAAGAGTCGGACACGACTGAGCCACTTCACTTTCTCTTTTCACTTTCACACATTGGAGAAGGAAATGGCAACCCACTCCAGTGTTCTTGCCTGGAGGGCAAGAGGGATGGGGGAGCCTCGTGGGCTGCCGTCCAAAGGGCTGCACAGAATCGGACACGACTGAAGCGACAGCAGCAGTAGCAGCATGTAAGTATGAAACAGAGACAGTGCACAGTTTCTTCCTCCGTGAGATTCAGTCTACATATGCTGTCTTTTGTGCAGAAAATTAATGGCACTTTCAGTAGGCATTGTCTTGTCCTTTCTTCCCCACTAGTGATGAAGCTCACCCTTGCACACTCAGAATCACATGTCAAGTTCCAGCAAGTCCATGATTTTAATCTGTATAGGTGGACCTGGAGATACTCAGACCAGGAGACTGAAGCTATAATCATGAGCATCATATTGCTATTCTGACCTCAATAGCACTACTAAAAAAACAAAAGATAGACCTCATATTTTTAATGTGCTTACTTTAGAAGCTTGTAAAAAACTTTCCTCAAAATGTAACTTAGCTTAAGAAAAAACAGTTATGGCATTTTGAAGATTCTGCTTAGTAGAATGGAAAAAAACAGAACGCTAGACTGACCTTGAGGGCATTACATTAAGTAAGATAAGTCAGACAGAGAGAAAGACAAAAATCCTGTATGATATCACTTATATGCAGACTGTAAAACAAAAAACAAAAAAACTGAGCTTCTAGAAACAGAGAATAGAATGGTGGTTGCCAGGGGCTATGATTACGGAAACTGGGGAGATGTTGGTCAAAGGATATAAACTTGGAGGTGGAAGATGAATAAGTTCTGGAGATCTAAGGTACAGCATTGTGATTACAGTTAACAACACTGTATCATAAACTTCAACATTTCTAAAGACTAGATCAGAAATCTCACCATTACGTGATATAATAAAGATAGTACTTAAGCTACGGGGAAGGCAATGGCACCCCACCCCAGTACTCTTGCCTGGAAAATCCAATGGACAGAGTAGCCTGGTGGGCTGCAGTCCATGGGGTCGCTAACAGTCGGACAGACTGAGCGACTTCACTTTCACTTTTCTCTTTCATGCATTGGAGAAGGAAATGGCAACCCACTCCAGTGTTCTTGCCTGGAGAATCCCAGGGACGGGGGAGCCTGGTGGGCTGCC
>SJYX01010187.1:201916-227525 GCA_006410675.1 Oreotragus oreotragus | reverse complement strand
AAAGCAGAGACATTACTTTGCCGACTAAGGTCCGCCTAGTCAAGGCTATGGTTTTTCCTGTGGTCATGTATGGATGTGAAAGTTGGACTGTGAAGAAAGCTGAGCACCGAAGAATCGATGCTTTTGAACTGCGGTGTTGGAGAAGACTCTTGAGAGTCCCTTGGACTGCAAGGAGATCCAACCAGTCCATTCTGAAGGAGATCAACCCTGGGATTCCTTTGGAAGGAATGATGCTAAAGCTGAAATTCCAGTACTTTGGCCACCTCATGCAAACAGTTGACTCATTGGAAAAGACTCTGACGCTGGGAGGGATTGGGGGCAGGAGGAGAAGGGGACAACAGAGGATGAGATGGCTGGGTGGCATCACGGACTCGATGGACGAGTCTAGGTGAACTCCAGGAGTTGGTGATGGACAGGGAGGCCTGGCGTGCTGTGATTCATGGGGTCGCAAAGAATCGGACACTACTGAGTGACTGAACTGAACTGAATACATATATGTCAATTACATCTTTTAAAATGATATGCGTTCATTAAAGAAATTCTATTAAAAATGGAATAGCCTTGACTAGATAATTTAACCAGTTTAAACTTTAACTCCTTCATCTTTAAACTGAAGGGGTTAGGTTAAGTGACATATACCTCTCCATCCTGCAGCCAAGAGATTAAAAGATGCTTGCTCCTTGGAAGAAAAGCTATGACCAATCTAGACAGCATATTAAAAAGCAGAGACATTACTTTGCCAACACAGGTCCATCTAGTCATAGCTATGTTTTTTCCAGAAGTCATGTATGAATGTGAGAGCTGGACCATAAAGAAGGCTGAGTGCTGAAGAATTGATGCTTTTGAACTGTGGTGTTAGAGAAGACTCTTGAGAGTCCCTTGGACTTCAAGGAGATCCAACCAGTCAACCCTAAAGGAAATCAGTCCTGAATAATCATTGGAAGGACTGACGCTGAAGCTGAAGTTCCAATAGTTTGGCCACCTGATGTGAAGAACTGACTCACTGGAAAAGACCCTGATGCTGAGAAAGATTGAAGGCAGGAGAAGGGGAAGATAGAGGATGAGATGGTTGGATGGCATCACCAACTTGATGAACATGAGCTTGAGCAAGCTCTGGGAATTGGTGATGGACAGGCAGGCATGGCATGCCACAGTCCATGGGGTCACAAAGAGTTGGACAAGACTGAGCGACTGAACTGACTGACGTCTCCATCCATGCTAAACACCCTTTCCACTATTTAGAACTCATTGGAAATATAATGAATCACTAAAGATATCATATTAGTTACTTTCTTCAATAGTTCAAGATTTCTAGAAGATTTGTGTAAAAATATGTATACCATAATTATTTCTACTCTGGTGTTGAAAATCTCAATAATATCTGGCTAAGAGAATGGAGGTCCATGACTTGAAGCTCTTATATTAGTAAGGAGTAAAGAGAATATAACAGGAATACAAATAAAGTCAAACAGATGAATTTCATTGTGAAACCATTGTGTTTTGAAGACTGAAACAAGTTTTGGTGTAATGAGATGGCATGAAGGTAGGATGGGAGAAGGTATGAGAAAATATAAAATGAAAGATCTTGCATGGAAAGACCTGAAATCATGTTATCTTATGTAAAGCTATCATCCTCATGAAAGTAAATATCTGTTCAGTCTCTCTGAAGAATCCTTTTACTTACAATTCAGATTATGGCAGTAATATTAGCCTACTAATTTTTTTGTAATGCACAAATAATAGAGTTTATAGTCAGAAGGCATTTTTTCCTCTACCTTCCTTTCTCCTTCTGCTCATCCTAGTGAAGTGAAGTGAAGTGAAGTCGCTCAGTCGTGTCTGACTCTTTGCGACCCTGTGGACTATAGCCCACCATGTTCATCCTGGTCTGGTGGAAATGTCTTCCTCTCTTAGTGTGGCTGTCAACAAGTCACTCATATATCACTTTCTTTACCTATAAATGATCACATTTAACCTTCCTACATCACAGAAAGAGTGTGAAAGTAAATAAATGACTCTACATGAAAGATGAACTACAGGAACTACAACAACTTCCTTAAGATGTAAGAAAATAGTTTTCAACACATAACTGCAGTTTTAATATTTTGCTCAAATGTAATAATAATTGCCATATTTCTTAGGATAGATTCAAAACAACTTCCTTTTCTTCATTGCTAGAACAACCCAGTACATTCCTGGATTAATGACTCAAAAAGAAGATGTCTTATCAATAGTTACAGTCCATATGGAGACATGGACAATGAGCCCTAGGGAGGTAAATCCATCATGAAGAAATGTTGCGATAAACTCTCAAAATGAGCCTATTAGGAGAAAAATTGTTATTTACAACCAAGACAAAAATAAGCACAAATTTCAACAAATACAGATAAGAGTTAAAGTAAATTCTCTTTTCTTCCTTATGCTGCTGCTGCTAAGTCACTTCAGTCATGTCCGACTCTGTGTGACCCCATAGACGGCAGCCCACCAGGCTCCCCCATCCCTGGGATTCTCCAGGCAAGAATACTGGAGTGGGTTGCCATTTCCTTCTCCAAGGGATCTTCCTAACCAGGGGTCGAACCTTCATCTCTTACATCTCCAGCATTGGCAGGCAGGTTCTTTACCACTAGTGCCACCTGGGAACCCCTTGCCTAAAATGGGGGTCATAAAACCTACCTGCCTACCTTCAGATAATTAAAACATTAAAGTCCTCCTTTTAGCTAGCGGCATTTGAACTTGAAAGAAGGAACAAAAGAAGGTCATAGACTCCATTCACACTTTTTTGGCAACCTCTAAGGGTTAATAATAGTTAATCTTTAACCTCATCAACATGTAAGAACACACAAGATTTTCTATAGAAAGTAACCCAGTAAACAGGATATAACAACAACAAGAACCGAGAGACCATTGTATCACTTTGCCTGCGTCATCTCAACGAGGCCTCAAGGGTTTCTCAGGAAATCAGGGCAGTGGATGGTATGCTCTTAGTTTCTTGATCATCCTCTTCATAAATTAAATATATATATATATATATATATATATATATTCTGCTCACTCCTCCCCTATACTTTTGAACCTAAGTTTTCTAAAATCTGAGGAGCTTGAATATAATTTGCATGAAGTTGTCATGGTCTCACATCCTTCTGTCCTTGGGGAAAGTAACAGACTGCAGTAGTGTTATAAGATCCAGCTTAATAGAACACAAAAAGATTCCAGATGTGGAGAAACCTCTGAAGAGAAAGAAAAAGTGTACAAGAAGGTCAGGAGATGGTATAATTTAGGGCCCACATTATTGAAATATTTTAGAAGGGCCTGACTTGATTGTCAATGCTAATGAAAAGTTGTATCACATCACCAACAGACAGGACTGTACAGAACAAGAGTGTGAATAATGGAACAGGAGCACAACTCATGTGATAGATGCATTTGTATCTTCAGATATATTTGTTGTCTGCTCTGGTAGGATCCGTGCTGAACTAAAAGCTACTAAATACTTTACCTGTAAGAAGAATACCAAAATTGTTCTCAGTACTCTTTGAGTGGCTCTGTAACCTAGGCAATGAGTAATTAACAAATAAAAGTATTTTTCCCTCCCAGTGGTCTACCATGTGTTAAACTTGTAAAAATCAGGGAAGGACATCATTCACAAATTTGTGTGGTTGAAATGATTCCATGAGACATGTCCTAGGATACCTATTATTGAGTATATGATATAAAATCAATATTATAATAAATTATCATTACACATACGTATGTATACACTTTTTTAAAACTTTGGTGTCCTTTGACAGCATATCACATAACTATTAATGTGTTTTGGAAGGGAATCATTCCATTGAGTTATGTTTTTGAGATTTCTTGATCCATTTCTGCCTGGTTCCTCAGAAAATCATGACATCTTTGACTTGGGTGATAGTTATTTACATATTATGGCCATCTGTTCTTGTTTATTTAATAAGTGCCAGTTTCCCGGCAGTGATGCAGTAAGTAGTTTTAGAAAGACAGTGATACATGCTAAATAACTGAAAATTTTACTTTAAAAACCTGAAACTCTTTACTATGGTAACTTGTCCTTGTATCATTTTGTGTATTGGTGTTTGTCAGAGAAATATGATTAAATAAGACCAAGAAAAAACGTTTTGGCATGTTGATTGCCAAATATGAGGGCTTCTTCATGAAGATTAGACATAATTTACAAATTTTCTCCCCCTCACAGATCAGAATAGCCAGGCTAGCGTAAATTAGAGGTGATGGAGTCTCTCAGGCATTCCCAGCTCCATCATACACAGGTGAATTGTGCCATTGCTGTTCTTACTGTGGCAATCTTACAGAAGTTTCTACAGAATCCAGACTGTTCATATATTTGGTTGGATGAAAGTATTGATCTTTAATTTTAGAATATGGTTTAGAATTCTGTTTTTTTTTTAATCAGAACTATCATAATTGTAACTGTTTGATGTTTTCCTGAATATGAATTCTGACTCTCAACATTTGGCCCATGAAACACCAATTAACTAACAATCAGAGTTCTCTTAATGGGGTAGAAACCAAATCAATAGATGCAATAACTTTTTTCTGTTTCTTATGGGTCAATGATAACATGATGTAATTCCAAAGACTTTTTTTAAAACATACTCTTAGCTGTCATTCAGTAAACTATAAAGTTACTAAAATTTGCACATTAGTAGTACTTATTGAGCACTTGAATCAGAATTACATGAAGACATCTTTTGGTGCACCTTATGTGCAGTGCAGAAAATTCTCATTATATGAGCACATGCATAAAATGTTGGAGTTTCTGCAAACAGCAGAAAAAATAGCTTCCTTCATTTGTTCATGGCTTCCAGTAGCTATTCTTTTTCTTTTGCAATTACTTAATAATAAAATATGAGCTGTCCCAGTGGCTCAGTGGTAAAGAATCCTTCTGCAATGCAGGAAACATAGGAGACACAGGTTCAATCCCTGTATCAGGAAGATCCCCTGGAGGAGGGCAGGGCAACTGACTCCAGTATTTTTGCCTGGAGAATCCCAGAGGCAGAGGAGTTTGGTGGGCTACAGTCCATGGGGTCACAAAGAGTGGGACATGACTGAAGAGACAGCATGCACACACGCATGCAATGATAAGATATGGTTTTATAATAATTATTGTATTTTGGTGGGAGTTGTTTATTTAACTCTAGAATCTGTAGCAATGCATATCTTAATTAATAATCTTTTGTAAACATATCTGGATTTTAAGATTGTATGTTTTGGAGTTCAGATATGCATAAATCATACCTCCCTGACAGGCAGATATGTACATAATCTGCTATCCATCATACATGATCATAGAGTGATAACTATGTTAACACCGAACCCTATTCACCTGGACATTGCAAACAGGTGAGCAGCAGGCCTCAGGGCCTTTTAAATCTCTTAATTTGTTCTAGAATATAATAAGAACTACTGCTCCAAATAATTTATTATGATAACTTGTATTGTCATGTCAAATCATTATTCACGTGCTTTACTGAAGTTGCTTCTTTTCATTTTATACTAAACTTTTTTCTCCAAAACACAGATAAACAATTATACTACAGATGCAGCCAACATAGACTATTTTTGCGGTTACTGTAGCTTACATTTTGCTGGGTTTTTAGTTAACATCACATTAAAGCAAAATTTGCTGTAATTGGTGGTCCAGGAGCACAATGTGTGCTTTGGCTACATACTGCTGTTTTCCATCTTACATTAGACAATATTCCCTTGTGATTGGGTATGGGACCATGCTCGTGTCTGGGGGAAGCTCAGATCCTCAGATCAGACAGTCTGGAGCAACATAACCTCCACATGGCTAAGATACTTGGTAGGGCTAAACATTGCTTGCAAGTGGGCCATAATGTAAATTCCTTTGTTGGCTGAATTATCCTGAAATTATCGCTTGCCATGTCCTGCTTTGTTATAAGTAAGCCATACTGTGGTTGTACGTATCCTTTAATTTCTACATAATTTCAGTATTAATTTAATACATTTCATATAATCACATTAGAAAAAGAGCACTGAGAATGACTTTGAAGATCATTTAATTATTTATCTCTCAAACTAGGATTCATCTGGTATAATGAGGTGCTTGGGTTACTCAAAAGTACAATATTTTTAAAATATAAAATATATTCATTGCACACCATATCTTAGATATATTTATAGATATAGAGATACCACATCTATGATATGGTGTACAATAAATGTTTTAATAAATGGAAATTTAAAACATTGTTTTGGAGTGAAAAACACTTTTATATCATGTTTCATATAAAATTCAGATGATTTTTTGACAGTATATGAGACTTTAGAAAGATTCCTATGTGCAGTGGATCATGTTTATATGCTGTATTTATTATTTTTCTATCACTATCATAAAAAATTACAAGTATGGCAACTTAAAACAACATCACTTAATATCTTACAATTCTGTAGGTCAGAAATTGTGACCTGATTATACTTGTTTCACTGCTCTGAGTTTCATTAGGTTAAAATCAAGGTGTTGGATGGCTGAGCTCTTATCAGGAGGCTCTTGGATAAATCTGGTCATTGGTAGAATTCATTTCTTTTTAACTGTAGAGCTGGGGACCTTCCTGCTGAATGCCAGCCAAGGGCTAGCCTTTGCTTCTCCACATTTTCTGTATTCCTTCTCATGCTTTTCTATGAGTACCTGACCCTTCTCCAGCAAAGGTGGGTCAAATCCTTCTCACAGTGGGAATCTTCCTGATGTCCCCTTCTGCTCTTACTTGCCTTTTCCCGCTTTAGTGGAGAAAGTTGCAGGAGCTCTCATCTTATGTGACTGATTTGGTCCACCTGGGTAATAAAGGCTATTCACCCTATTTTAAGGTTCCTAACCTCAATTACCGGAGAAGGCAATGGCACCCCACTCCAGTACTCTTGCCTGGAAAATCCCATGGATGGGGGAGCCTGGAAGGCTATAGTCCATGGGGTCGCTGAGGGTCGGGCACGACTGAGTGACTTCACTTTCACTCTTCACTTTCATGCATTGGAGAAGGAAATGGCAACCCACTCCAGTGTTCTTGCCTGGAGAATCCCAGGGATGGGGGAGCCTAGTAGGCTGCCGTCTATGGGGTCAGTCACACAGAATCGGACACAACTGAAGCGACTTAGCAGCAGCAGCAGCAGCAGCAGCAACCTCAATTACATATGCAAAGTTATTTGTCATGGAAAGTAACACATTAATAGGCTCCAGGTGTTTTGACATAGACATATTTCAGTTCAGTTGCTCAGTCCTGTCTGACTCTTCACGACCCCAGGGACTGCAGCACGCCGGGCCTCCCTGTCCATCATCAACTCCTGGAGTTTACCCAAACTCATGTCCATTGTGTCGGTGATGCCATCCAACCATCCATTCCTCTGTCATTCCCTTCTCTTCCTGCCCCCAATCTTTCCCAGCATCAGGGTCTTTTCAAACGAGTCAGCTCTTCGCATCAGGTGGCCAAAGTATTGGAATTTCAGCTTCAGCATCAGTCCTTCCAATGAACATTCAGGACTGATTTCCTTTAGGAGGGACTGGTTGGATCTCCGTACTGTCAAAGGGACTCTCAGGAGTCTTCTCCAACACCACAGTTCAAAAGCATCAATTCTTCACTGCTCAGCTTTCTTTATAGTCCAACTCTCACACCCATACATGACTACTGGAAAAACCAAAGCTTTGACTAGACAGACTTTTGCTGGCAAAGTAATGTCTCTGCTTTTTAATATGCTATCTAGGTTGGTCATTACTTTTCTTCCAAGGAGCAAGTGTCTTTTAATTTCATGGCTGCAGTCACCATGTGAAGTGATTTTGGAGCCCCCCCAAAATAAAGTGTCACTGTTTCTATTTTTTCCCCCTCTATTTGCCATGAAGTGATGGGACCAAATACCATGATCTTAGTTTTCTGATTTAGGAATCATTATTTCACTTACCACAGACACACTCTTAGATGCTTGTGATAAAGCATGATATTTCCATCTTAAAGATGAGGGAAGTCAGGACCAGAGAGAGTGAGGTGACCACTGGAGTTTATACAACCAGTTAATTATAGTTTTGCAATTAGACCCTTGTAATCCTGAATTCCAGTACAGTGAACTTTTCTACCAAAGCATGCTGTCATTCAACTTAATAAACTATTTATAACCTATACAATATCATATTTAGACTTTGTCTCTACAATGAATGCCAAATAGAGAAGCAAAAAGAAAAAATCAGCACAACAGCTACAGTTAGTAAATATTTAAATATTTATATTCGATCATTTAAAGACAATATTAGGATATTTAATTCCCTTTTCTCACTTATCACTCCAGATTTTTGGCATTGTTCGGATCCAGTCTGAGCTTGGAAGTTTACTAAAGTGAGCCAAACTCTCAAAAAGATTTCACTTGGTATTACCCAGAGAGAAATGTACTATATAGACCCTCTGTGATTTGCTGAAAGTTCACTGTTGATATTTTTTGTAACTATGTGCAAAAACATCTCTGTAGCAGTTATTCATCTTATAAATGCTATTGCACAGCTGTAGCTTGCAATCCCCGGGGAAGGCAATGGCACCCCACCCCAGTACTCTTGCCTGGAAAATCCAATGGACGGAGTAGCCTGGTGGGCTGCAGTCCATGGGGTCGCTAACAGTCGGACAGACTGAGCGACTTCACTTTCACTTTTCTCTTTCATGCATTGGAGAAGGAAATGGCAACCCACTCCAGTATTCTTGCCTGGAGAATCCCAGGGATGGGGGAGCCTAGTAGGCTGCCGTCTATGGGGTCAGTCACACAGAATCGGACACAACTGAAGCGACTTAGCAGCAGCAGCAGCAGCAGCAGCAACCTCAATTACATATGCAAAGTTATTTGTCATGGAAAGTAACACATTAATAGGCTCCAGGTGTTTTGACATAGACATATTTCAGTTCAGTTGCTCAGTCCTGTCTGACTCTTCACGACCCCAGGGACTGCAGCACGCCGGGCCTCCCTGTCCATCATCAACTCCTGGAGTTTACCCAAACTCATGTCCATTGTGTCGGTGATGCCATCCAACCATCCATTCCTCTGTCATTCCCTTCTCTTCCTGCCCCCAATCTTTCCCAGCATCAGGGTCTTTTCAAACGAGTCAGCTCTTCGCATCAGGTGGCCAAAGTATTGGAATTTCAGCTTCAGCATCAGTCCTTCCAATGAACATTCAGGACTGATTTCCTTTAGGAGGGACTGGTTGGATCTCCGTACTGTCAAAGGGACTCTCAGGAGTCTTCTCCAACACCACAGTTCAAAAGCATCAATTCTTCACTGCTCAGCTTTCTTTATAGTCCAACTCTCACACCCATACATGACTACTGGAAAAACCAAAGCTTTGACTAGACAGACTTTTGCTGGCAAAGTAATGTCTCTGCTTTTTAATATGCTATCTAGGTTGGTCATTACTTTTCTTCCAAGGAGCAAGTGTCTTTTAATTTCATGGCTGCAGTCACCATGTGAAGTGATTTTGGAGCCCCCCCAAAATAAAGTGTCACTGTTTCTATTTTTTCCCCCTCTATTTGCCATGAAGTGATGGGACCAAATACCATGATCTTAGTTTTCTGATTTAGGAATCATTATTTCACTTACCACAGACACACTCTTAGATGCTTGTGATAAAGCATGATATTTCCATCTTAAAGATGAGGGAAGTCAGGACCAGAGAGAGTGAGGTGACCACTGGAGTTTATACAACCAGTTAATTATAGTTTTGCAATTAGACCCTTGTAATCCTGAATTCCAGTACAGTGAACTTTTCTACCAAAGCATGCTGTCATTCAACTTAATAAACTATTTATAACCTATACAATATCATATTTAGACTTTGTCTCTACAATGAATGCCAAATAGAGAAGCAAAAAGAAAAAATCAGCACAACAGCTACAGTTAGTAAATATTTAAATATTTATATTCGATCATTTAAAGACAATATTAGGATCTTTAATTCCCTTTTCTCACTTATTACTCCAGATTTTTGGCATTGTTCGGATCCAGTCTGAGCTTGGAAGTTTACTAAAGTGAGCCAAACTCTCAAAAAGATTTCACTTGGTATTACCCAGAGAGAAATGTACTATATAGACCCTCTGTGATTTGCTGAAAGTTCACTGTTGATATTTTTTGTAACTATGTGCAAAAACATCTCTGTAGCAGTTATTCATCTTATAAATGCTATTGCACAGCTGTAGCTTGCAATCCCCGGGGAAGGCAATGGCACCCCACCCCAGTACTCTTGCCTGGAAAATCCAATGGACGGAGTAGCCTGGTGGGCTGCAGTCCATGGGGTCGCTAACAGTCGGACAGACTGAGCGACTTCACTTTCACTTTTCTCTTTCATGCAGTGGAGAAGGAAATAGCAACCCACTCCAGTGTTCTTGCCTGGAGAATCCCAGGGATGGGGGAGCCTGGTGAGCTGCCGTCTATGGGGTCACACAGAGTCGGACACGACTGAAGTGACTTAGCAGCAGCAGCAGCTTGCAATCTCATACTTCACAAGTGTAGCAGTACACATAGAAGAATCTATACCACTTTATACTGGTACATCAAATTAACCTTGCACCACTGTGCCCAAGTAAAGCATGCGTTGAATTTTTCAATAATTCTTCCATGCATGGAAGGAAACCAGGTCACTACAGGGATTCTTTGGGGGACATGTGGATGTTCAATTCCAGAAGGAAACAAATTTGCCTCAAAGGGCTTGAACAAAATACGGGTAAGCTGATCCTCTACTTTTTCTTACTTTCCGTCTTTCCTCAGGCTCTCCTCCTTTCCTCCCATTTGTAGCTTGGTTATGCTCTGTTTGCTCTTGATTCTTTTTCCAAAACCCCTGCTTACCCTCTTAATTCTTACATGGAATCAACAATAAGACTAATTGACTAGAAAAGTATATAGAGCATGTATGTTTAAACCCTCCTATGGCAGGCTGTGACCACCAAATATTCCAACTACTCACTTATATCCCAGTTTTTCTTTCTTTTGGATTAGGGTCCTATGATGAGGTCTGTTCAAAGACTGCAAGTGGAAATGAAATGTGTCACTTCCAGATCAAGGCAGTTAAGAGCCAATAGGCCTTTTTCATTTCTTTCCTCCTCTACTACGGTGATCCTAATGTCCATGAGTGCCAGACGGTGAAAAGACAACATGGAAGAGGGCTGCTCAACCCATGGTGGATTTCGAATGGGCAAAAATGAAAACAAGACATTCTGTATTAAGCTTCTGAGATGTTTGCATTCAGTCTAGCCTATCATGACCAGTTCAGAAACTGGGAACACTAGTGGGGAACTACCATCACAGAAATCTAGAATATGTTCTATTTACGGTATGGAAACAGACATTGGAGGCTGGAAAAAATGGTAATCCTTGTTCGATAGTGACAAAGCATTTGAGAAAACTGTCATCAATAGTAATTTGAGAAGAAGAACACACAAGTATATACTGAACTGGCAACCCCAGATCAAGGTACCAGAAAAGCAAACATCAGTAGTGCATCTTAGTTATTACAGACTGTGTGTGGGGTACTATAAAAATGAGATTAGCTCAGAATTTTCTGGTTTGTAGCAGGAATGAAAGGAAATATAGGGTTCAGAAATGTGGGCTTTATAGGGCTGAAAAAACCTATTGCTTCTAGAACCTAAGCAGTAAAAAACAGTATTAATATAAAGTTTTTGAAGATTAAATGTCCAATAAACAATACCAACTAGATTAAATGACTAGGGTCAAAAAGCAGAATAACTTTGAGCCTTCCCATTCCATTATGAAAGCCTTAAAATAGCTGTCTTTTTGGGGAAAGATAATGATAATGTTTTCCATTGTTCTGCAACAAATTACCACAAACATATTGGCTAAAAAGTATGCTCATAATGTATAATATATAAATTATATCTCAATAATGCTCTTAAAATCCCCAAATACCTATCAATTTGTTTCCATGGTTCAGGACTCTGGGCATAATTTAGCTGGATCCTCTGTTCCATGTCTCGCAAAGCTGCAATCAAGGTATCCTCTGGGGATGAGTTGGGGTACATGGTATTGGTAGAATTTATTTCCTTGCATCATGCAATTCATGGCAATACACTTCTTAAGGGCAAGTAAGAGTCTCTGAGGCTTCAAGTGTCTGACATGTGGACTTTATTTCAAGTTGTATATTTATTGACATATAATTGACATCCAATATCATATTAATTTCAGGTGGACATCATAGTAATTCAATATTTATATATGTTTTGAAATGGGAAGAAATGACTTGGCTGTGCACACCCAAGGGTTTTATTAATGCAGCAGTAGAGTGCCCTAGGAGAAGGCAATGGCACCCCACTCCAGTGTTCTTGCCTGGAGAATCCCAGGGACGGGGGAGCCTGGTGGGCTGCCATCTATGGGGTCGCGCAGAGTTGGACACAACTGAAGCGACTTAGCAGCAGCAGCAGCAGCAGCAGTGTGCCCTGTTTGTGCACTCATGTTGGCCTTAGGCCATGAGAGGAGAACGTCATGATTTCATTTACTTGACGTTTTCAGTCAGGAGGTGGGGGAAGTTAAAGTCCATCCAAATGCTCAATCAATTAGGTCAGGCCCACCCAGGTTAACCTCCCTTTCGGTGAACTCAAAGTCAATTTTTATTAGGGACCATAACTGCATCTATTAAAATGTCTTCAGCTTTGCCACAAAACACAACTTCGTCTCAGCACTGATATCCATCACATTCAGATCTCGAGGGGAGCACATAATCCAGGACCTATCTTCAAGGGGTGGTAATCTTGGAGCCTGGCTTAGAATCCTGTTTACCACAGAAAGAGGCATACAGAGATGGGTGAAAGAGAAAGAAGAGGCTATAGAAATTACAAAGTTAGGAAACAGTATAATCTGAAAACAGTATCTTAAAAATAGGTTTGAGCATGAAAACTGGCAATTATGTATTACTGGAATAAAAGATTACAAGCCTGCTAAGTTTTTAAGAGAACCATACTACCAATAAAATCTTGACCTCAGATTTTGAGAGTCTTTGATGGTTCGAAATTTAAAACAATATTTGGTCCCTGTTTTACAGAAGCAAGAAGTAGCCTGGAAGGCAGAGTGGCTACCAAGGAAGGCCTCTTCCCCTATGACTATCAAAAATGTAGTCAGGGAAGATATTGAAAAGGCAGAATCTCCTGCAGGTGCCTTAGGTGCTACAGAGAACAATGGGAAAGGAATTCCCTTCCAGAGTAGGATCAGGGTCTACTCAAAGAACCTCCCTACTCCCAGCATAAAAGGCGTTTAGACTAATGATTGCTGAGTACTTCTCATTTGTTATGAGTGAATGTATCTCCCACAAAGTTCATATGTTAAAGCACCAGCTCCCAATACTTTATTTATTTTGGCTGTACTGGATCTTCATTGCAGCATGTGAGCTTCGAGGATGAGCTTAGTTACCCCACGACATGTGGGATTTTAGCTCCACGGACTAGGGACCCACATCCTCTACACTGGAAGGCAGATTCAGAAACATTAGACCGCCAGTGAAGTCCCATTCCTAGTACTTTAGAATGTGGGCCTTTAAAGAGGTGATTAATTTAGAATCAAGCCATTAGAGTGGGCACTAATCCAACCTGACCGGTGTCATAAAAAGGGATTTGGACACACAGACACCATGGATACACAGTACAAAAGCCACATAAGACAGAAAGAAGGTGGCTGAATGCAAGCCAAAGAGTGGGCCTCAGAAAAAACCACATGGCTAATACCTCAATCTTAGACTTCCACCTCCAGAGCCGTGAGAAAATTAATTTCTACTGTTGTAACCACCCAGCCAGCTGGCTTAATAGTAAAGAATCTGCCTGCCAATGAAAGAGATGTAGGTTCAATTCCTGGGTTGGGAAGATCCCCTGGAGAAGGAAATGGCAAGCCATTCCAGTATACTTCACCTGGAAAATCCCATGGACAGAGGAGCCTGGTGGGCGATAGTCCATGGGGTTACAACAGAGCATGCATGCTATAGCATTTTACTGTGGTAGCCCTAACAAAATAATATAACACTCTTCCATTTTTGTTTTTCTTATTGTTCCTGCTTTCTTGGGGTGAGGTGGTAGAGAGAGGGCTTGGATAATGAAGAGTTTTAAAATTTACTTTTTTTAACTTAGGTCTCCAAATGAAAACCACATGTGGACCAGATGGAGAATCCTGGCATTCCTGGACTTTGAGTTGGATGCAAGGACTTTGGGGGACTTCGAAATATCTCCCTTAGAGAAGAATTAAATACATTCTGTGTGTAGGAAGGAGGAAGAAAATGGATATTGGGTGACAAGAAGTGTGGATTGTAACACTGACAATAAAACTTCACAAATTTTCCATGTGCTCCTACATTTCTTAGCCAAAATTTCTGACAAGTCTTTTTTATTCTTCTCAAATGTTCATTCTCTTTTTCTATATGAGAGGATTAGACATTCCTGCCCACTACCATGGGGCTTACAGTGCTTTTTTCCAGAAAGTTCTGCATCTCTGTCTATGCCTTTAGCTTTAAACAATGAAATATAAGTAGAAATGATGGTATAAAATCTGAGCAGAAGCTTAAGGAGCCATTTAATATTTCTACTCATTTATTTGAATCTATGAAGAGAACCAGGATGAAGGAAAGCTATTCCAATATGGTGAACAACATGAACAGGTCTTAGAATATAGTACTCAGCATACTTTACAGGTACAAAAGTGAAAAGTGAAAGTCGCTCAGTCATGTTCAACTCTTTGTGACCTCATGGACTGTAGCCCGCCAGGCTCCTCTGTCCATGGAATTCTCCAGGCAAGAATACTAGAGTTGGTTGCCATTCCCTTCTCTGGGGATCTTCCCAATCCAGGGATTGAACCCAGGCCTCTCTCATTGCAGGCAGATTCTTTACCATCTGAGCCACCAGGGAAGCCTGCTTTTAGGTGTGTTGACCACAATTGACTGGCTGCTGCTGCTGCTAAGTTTCTTCAGTCGTGTCTGACACTGTGCAGCCCCATATACGGCAGCCTACCAGGCTCCCCCATCCCTGGGATTCTCCAGGCAAGAATACTGGAGTGGGTTGCCATTTCCTTCTCCAATGCATGAAAGTGAAAAGTGAAAGTGAATTCGGTTAGTCGTGTCCTACTCTTCGCGACCCCATGGACTGCAGCCCACCAGGCTCCTCCACCCATGGGATTTTCCAGGCGAGAGTACTGGAGTGGGGTGCCATCGCCTTCTCTAAATTGACTGGCAGGACAGAGTATTTATGTTTGGTTAGTTTATTTTCTACATACATATATCATATATACACACATACACACACACACACACACGTGTATGTGTGTGTTAGTTGCTCAGTCATGTCCAACTTTTTGCAACCCTATGGACTGTAGCCCACCAGGCTCCTCTGTCCATGGAATTCTCCAGGCAAGAATACTGAAGTGGGTTGTCATTCCCTTCTCCAGGGGATCTTCCCCACCCAAGGATCGGACCTGGGTCTCCTACATTGCAGACAGATTCTTTACTGTTTAAGTCACTGAGGAAGCCCATACACACACAAACACACACACACACACACACCTAAACACACACTATGTATATATTATGTATATGTATAAATACATAAATATACACACACATATACTAACATATTTTTTTCCAGAAGAGAGGCTATTAAGTATGACACCTTATACTGCTAAATATGATGACAATTCATAGGCTCTAGTCTAAGCAAAAGGTCATAGTCAGGCAACCAATGGAGGGATCAGTGGGAAATCTCAAAGTAGGAAGTTCAAGGAGGCACAGAGGTATTTGCATTCCAGGTATGCTTGTAATTCATGACATAAGGCATATCCAAGAGAAATTACTGTCAGTACAAGTTTTTTCCCAAGTTTACTGGGAAATGAAATGATGGGATTTTTGCTTTACTTTATGTCTTGCTTTTCAAGTTTGATACATGAATTGGTGAATTCATGTTATGCTATTAAGAAGTACTTTTCCATATAAATACCGATCTAGCATTTCTGGAGAATTCCTGCTGTCACTGATTAGCTGGGTGACCCTGAACAAATTACTGAGCTTTTGCTGAGCTCAGTTTCCTCATGGCTTTTTCCTCATGGCTTTAGTAACAGAGCCTAATTCACAGGAGTTTTGCTGGAAATCAATTTTCTAGAATAAGTACATGAAAAACACTAAGGCTGGAACATGGTAGGCATTGTTACGTTCCCCTATCTTTCTTTTCTTCCTCCTCCTCCTTCATCTTTGATAAAAGGAACAAAGAAGAGGTGACTTTTTTGTTGTTTTGTTTATCTAATGCATGGATTAATTAATTAATGTTTATCCTTTTCAAATACTTTTCAACACAAATACTCCTAAGAACTTTCATGGGTTTCTTTACTTTATATTCTTTGCATACCTCTAGCTAAAGTGTTGTGCCTATCATATGATACCCACCACCTTCCACATACATATATCACACACAATACCATTGTTTCCTGAGTGTAATCTGTTGGAAAGGGGATATAATGTAGTAGGAAAGGAAAAGAACCCTGGAGTTAGGGACCCCACACATGAATGTAGCTGTAAAAGCCTCCACAAGATAGATGTCATTAAGAAGGAAGGCATGAATGTTGACATTGGCAAACATCACCTATAACCTGTATAGACCCTGGTCTGGTTCAGTCTGTAATAGGTTTTTTAATATTGTTTTTTCATTTAGAGCAGGTGTCAGCCAGCTACAGCCTGCAAGTCAAATCTGGCCCACTGCCTGTTTTGCTAAATAAAACTTTATCAACTGCAGCCACCCCACTTCATTTCTGTATTGTCTAGGGCTGCTTTTTGCTACAAGGGCAGAGTTGAGTTGTTGCAACACTACCATACAGCTCACCACATCCACCAATGTTTACTATCCGACCTTTCAAAGAAGAGCTTGCTAACTCCTGGCTTGGAGGAATGACCCTATACATGTAGAAAATTATTTTTTCTTTAACCTCTACGGCAAACTATGTCTAATCCTTTCCTCTTGGCCAAAAGACAGTCTGAAGAGAGAGAAGAGTTTGCTCCGTTTCTTCCTCCCCCTCTATTGGCTGGTGGTCTTAATCTTATGCTCCTGGCCTTTAAGTAGTCAGCTTCTAAATCACAGTATGATATGCTTGTTCCTCACCATTCTTAAAAAATGACAATATAAATATGAATGGCAAAGTGTGTCCTTATGAAAAGGCCAGACATCCTCTGATCATTAGGTAATCATTTCACAACTTTGGGCTTCCCAAGTGGTGCTAGTGATAAAGAACCCGCCTGCCAATGCAGGAGACATAAGAGCCATGAGTTCAATCCCTGGGTCGGGAAGATCCCCTGGAGAAGGGAATGGCTACCCTCTCCAGTATTCTTGCCTGAAGAATCCCATGGACAGAGGAGCCTGGCTGGCTATAGTCCATAGGGTCACAAAGACTTGGACACGACTGAAGTAACTGAGCACGCACACAATCTGGGGCCCTTTCAGAGCCACAGAAGAGAGGCAAAACTTTCTCTTTCCTGATTTTGATACACATCTTACTCTTAGATCTAAAATCCATACTCATGACCATAAACTTTCCTCATGCAGTTGGCTAGTATGAAGATTGACAAATATAGTGTGCTATTTGCCCATAAAGTTAGCAAGTAATGAAATTCTATTGGATATATTCTTGCTTGAAATTTTGCTTCCTAGATTTGTGCCTCATGGTGTGGTTTGCTGGACTGATCATGTCATGCACACCGTCTTGGATATTTCGTGATAAATAATAGGCCAGTAAGATGTGTTCAGGCATTCAGTTTGATAGCTTCAGAATGACTTGCTACTATATGCAGTGGGATTATAAAAATGGTTTCAGTGTTTGCTTTAGTTTATCAAAAGTTGTAAACTTTCCTTGAAACACTGTGGGATTTTAATTGTTTATAAAGGCTATATAAATGAATGATTCTGTGAAAGGTGATTTGATATTTTCCTGTTTCCATGCACGTAACAGTTTTACTTATACATATAGGCACAAAGATAAGTGGGGAGGGGACTACAGAATTCACAGAAGTGCCGCATCCCACTTTATGGCCCCTGAGGTAATGACTCTAGGAGAGGTCCATGCAGGAGCCTGTTATTGACTGTGAAGGCATTCTATATCAGTTGACTGTGAACTGAAGTGTCATTTCCCCTCTCATCCTGGCACCTGGATAATATTTAATTTGCACCTTTGATTTGATTGATACATCTCAGCAGCAGGACATTTAGACATTTATGTCGTAAAACCAAAATGAAATATTTTATGTCACTGAACATGGCCCTGCAAGGTACAGTAGTTAAAATCAAATTAAGTTAGCATCAATTTTACAGGTATTTAAAAAGCAGACACACAGGCTCACACGTGCACACATACACATAAACCTAACATAGACATATCCTCATCTTTTTGTTTCAGAGTGACATTTAGTAAAAGCATAAAGTTTACCTAAAGAAGCTGAGGTGGCAGCTTTAAATGCAATAAACAGGGACCTACTTACATATGCAAAACAGGCACTCACAGGTGCAAGAAAGGTAATTGCTGGTGCAAAATATGCCATTACCTGTTTTACATGCACAACTGCCTGATTTGTAAGGGCAACTAGCTGACTTTGTCTTCCTCTGCATAATTTTTATGCACAAATTAGTTACTTTGCAAAATTTGGCACCAATATTTCTCTATTCTTGGGCCTGAAATATATGAGGTATAGAAGACAATAGAAGTTTGACAATCACTCAGTAAAATGCATTTTTTGCCTCTTTCTATTTGTAAAAACTAAAAGGCAAGAAAGCTCTCCTGGAATTTTATTTTTCTTCCCCTGATACAAGTTTTTGATTTTTTTTTTTTTTTTTTTTNATAGAAGTTTGACAATCACTCAGTAAAATGCATTTTTTGCCTCTTTCTATTTGTAAAAACTAAAAGGCAAGAAAGCTCTCCTGGAATTTTATTTTTCTTCCCCTGATACAAGTTTTTGTTTTTTTTTTTTTTTTTTTTAGTACAGTGTGTTTCTTTAGTGCTTTAAAATCTGCTGAAACCAGGCGGCAACTTGTATCCCTATTAGTTTAACCGAAGGCCCATCACAGCAGTGTATTATGCCTTATCTTGGGAATAATTAAGACATGACATCCCCACAAAGCAGTTTTTAAGTGGGCAAAACATATTTAATGGCAGCGTTTGTGGCAACCAGAATGGAAATACAGGGAAAACTACAGGGAATATGTACTTACCCTAACACCAAATAGGTTCCTTATAATTTGCATATACTCTTGGGGGTACGGTATCCCTTGCATACATTTTAAGCATTTCTAATGAAATGTTTATCATGTATGGCAGCCTAAGCAGAAGGGTGTAATTGTGGCCAGCTAAAGGCCACCATTAACAACAATGTCGTTATTATTAATGTTGTTTTTATTAACTATATGCAAATTTAATATGCACATAATTATTGATCTCCTTAGTAAAAAATACTTATGAAAATATTCATATTTAGGCAAGTTGCTACAATATCCTGGGAATCAGGCATCAACAGTTTTGCAATTGATGGATTTAGACAGGTCAGGCAATGTCAGTCTAACAGCATCTAATCAATATAGACGAATGTGTCAAAAAGGTGGTTTGAGAAATACCTTTATAACATATTTTAAAAAACCAGCTTCAGTATCCTGTTTCCTTTCTTCATATGATATACCTATATTTCTAAAGTAAGAGTGTTTTTTATTACTTCTATTCAGTACTTACAGTAGGTCAAATTAAAAAATGCATTTGTCCAATTCAGCCATTCTGCTTCCAATATCATGTGATGTATAAAAATCATATTGTCAAAGTTGGTACAAAATTTTTATGTCACTCTTAAACTGTTTTTCAACATTAAAATTTTGGAACAGACCCTATTTGAGGCTACTGACAGTTCCATTTAATACAATTACCTGATTTCTTAGAGGACATTTAGTTCAGTCAAATGTGACTTAGTTTAGTCACATTTCTTGTGACCGACAGTTATCCATAGCTTTGTCACGTTTCTGTAACTAGATTTCTTACAGCAGAGTGAGGCTGAACTTTCTCTAGTCAACTAGCAAAACAAGTTTTGTATTAGACCTGAATTTCTACTTTTAAGAGTCATTATTGTAGGGGATCAGAATCAGTGCTTGTTCTTGGGAGGCATTTAGATGAGATGGCATGGTTGTGTTTCTAAGATTTGCACAATAAATTGTATAAAATATTATCGAAGACTTTGTTGCTGGTAATTTTTAGTGAGCTTTTTTTTTTTAAGAGCAGGCTACAGATGAGGTCTAGGATATAAATTTAATTCTCAGTGAAATAGTTTAATTAGCTTAATTCTGTTTTGTTGTCTCCTGTGAAACCTTTTGAGGGCAGAAATTTGGTCTTGTTTCTTTGGTTCTAATAACTAGCAGAGACAATAATGTTCTTCCAAAGGGACTAATGCATGGATGAATGTATGTAAAACAATATAGGAAGGAAGAGAAGTGCTCAGTCGAAAATTTTGGCCCATACTCTTTCAGCTTTATATAGGAATATTTTTCGATGTGAATAATGATCTAAATGGGATGTGCTTTTGAAAACATAAGATATTCAAATGTGCTGTGCAATTTCTATTTTGAGAACAATTACTGTTTCAAATATAAAAAAGGTACACCTCAACATGTCACTGTCAAGTACAAAGGATTCAGAGGGCATCCTTTTAAATCATTTTTACTGATTAACCACTGTGCAAGTTAAAATAAGTTATCAATGGCCCATGGCCAGTAAAACAGTAAGCTATTTCTTGATATTCCAAATTAATTATTCTGACCATTACCAAGAGACGTTCATGGACATTTAAGAACAATTAAATATTTTAGAGTTACTCAATTTAGGCAAGTGTGAACAGAAAAATATGCCATCAACTTTGATACTTGAGAAAAGACAAAATAAAATATAACATTATTATAACTGATATGCTTATATTTTTGCTGAAATAAATATGTATTTTCTTTCAGAAAATTTTATTCTTTCTCAATGAAGGCAATTCTTTATATGTACAAATAAGTATTATTTAATTTTTACAGCACTGTGTGATACTTCATTGAGAAAATTTGCAAGTCAAAGAGAATGCTCTTTTTGGAGCTATGTGCCCTAATTTTTTATTTGGAACATGTGAACATCCTATATATATATTTTTATACAAAATATATATCTGGTATAGAACATAATGCATCTATTTTATTATATGAAAAGGCAATAGGAGACAACAGGGGAATAATAATAGCACTGAAAATAGAAGCAAGACCCTTTACAAAACAAGAATTGATTCTGAGGGGGATCAACACGTTTGCCTATAAAAATTATACCTTACTTTGGAAAATATAATGAAAGTACTGAAATCTAGAAATCATTCATAGAAAATGAACACTTAAGAATAAAAGGCACATATGGCACCCCACCCCAGTA
Organism: Oreotragus oreotragus; assembly: GCA_006410675.1. Taxonomy (NCBI): domain Eukaryota; kingdom Metazoa; phylum Chordata; class Mammalia; order Artiodactyla; family Bovidae; genus Oreotragus; species Oreotragus oreotragus. The sequence continues at coordinate 206,069 of SJYX01010187.1, read as the reverse complement.
CTCTTGCCTGGAAAATCCAATGGACGGAGTAGCCTGGTGGGCTGCAGTCCATGGGGTCGCTAACAGTTGGACAGACTGAGCGACTTCACTTTCACTTTTCTCTTTCATGCATTGGAGAAGGAAATGGCGACCCACTCCAGTGTTCTTGCCTGGAGAATCCCAGGGACGGGGGAGCCTGGTGGGCTGCCGTCTATGGGGTCACACAGAGTTGGACACGACTGAAGTGACTTAGCAGCAGCAGCAGCAATAGAAACTTAGAGAAAGTGGTGTAAAGTTGTTTTTGAAAATATTATGAGCCAATAAAACTAAAAGAACTAGCTCCAAATATATATACTTTTTGTTAGGACTAGGTTTCTTTATGCTCTGTTCTTCCTTTCTTTACTTTTTTTCTTTTTGTTAGTTTTTTGCAAATGATTCTCTCCAGTTGTTTGTTTCAGATATTTATTTGGCTATGACAGGTCTTAGTAGCAGCATGTGGGATCTTTCAGTTGCAGCATGTGAACTCTTAGCTGTTGCATGTGAGATCTAGTTCCCACACCAGGGATTGAACATAGGCCACCTGCACTGGCAGCACGAAGCCTCAGCCACTGAACCACCAGGGAAGCCCCCCTTTCTCCACTCTTGACATCCCTTCCAGAGCTCACTCAGTGTCAGGCCTCCCTCTTGCCTGTTCTCAGACTGAAACTCCTGTGTTGCTCATGCTTTGAAGGTTGTGAAATATCATGTCCCACTTACTACATCTTTGAATAAGAAATTGTTATTAGCGAGGAAACTTAGCCTAACCAGGGAGAAGTTTTCAGAAAGAGAGAAAGGAAATTTACAAGGAGGAAGAAAGACCAGTCATAAAAAAACAAAAAACAACACAGAGACCCATGAGCTTCAGGTTTATACTCATGCATCTCTCATCTTGTCTCCATTGATTGGATATATTTTCCTGGGCATGTAATAATTTATTTTAAATTAGAGCTAAGGACAATCAGAGAAATTCTTTTCTAGCTACTAGATGGACATAATCTAAACAAAGTACAATCCATGATAGTTTATAATTATTATTAATATTCAAAGAAAATAACAATGAGCTGTTACTGCAGTCAGCATCAACCTGATGATGTATTACATAGTACCCTGTTATCTGGAAAGAGCAGTTTTAATCTTAAAAACTACCCTGGACTCCCTCCTTTTATGTCTATCACCTTGTACAATTCCTCCCCTGGACTTAGTTTTCTCAACTGAGCTAAATTTCTTAAAAGAGTCTGAAAACTCTGCCTTGCTTAGACTTCTCCTCAAAGTATGCAGCTCAGCATCTCAGTAAACACTTGCTGAAATAAAATAAATGTACTTTATCAATAACCATTTGTTGAACATCTATTATGGAGAAGTCAGTGTGTGCTAGGTCCTCAGGAAGAGGAGAAGAATAACATTCAAATGTTTAAAGTCTGATTGAGTTGGAGTTGGCAAGTGTATGTCAAATAAAGAAAATAATATTAGAAGACAGCATCATCTGCTGAACGCCACATGGGATTGTTAGAAGGTACAGAAGCTACCCAGAGTCAGTTATCCCTCAGGACTGGGAAGTGTAAAGAAAGAACAGTATGACTGACTCTTTGCAACCCCATGGACTATACAGTCCATGGAATTCTCCAGGCCAGAATACTGGAGTGGGTAGCCTTTCCTTTCTCTAGGGCATCTTCTCAACCCAGGGATAGAACTCAGGTCTTCCACATTGCAGGCAGATTCTTTACCAGCTGAGCTACAAAGGGAGCCAAAGAATACTGGAGTGGGTAGCCTATCCTTCCCCAGCAGATCTTCTTGACCCAGGCATCGAACCAGGGTCTCCCGCATTGCGGGCAGATTCTTTACCAATGGAGCTATGAGCAAAGCCCACAGATATCTTATATCTGTCTGATATTACTCCTGAAGAGGGAACCTGGATCCCCATACCTGTTGTGCAGACCTTTGAATGGGACTCAAAGCCATCTGGGTCTGTTTACCTCTTAGCTTTTTAAATACCAACAGCATTCAAAAATAGATCCTGCAGATCTTGTGAGCTATGAAGTATTTGAGACTTCCTGTTTTTCTAATTGAAAGATTCAGTAGAGTGTTTCCAATTCTATCACTTCTGTAGTGGTCTACACCACTACAGTACAGTTCTGTATTTCCTATTATAGTTGCACAGGCAACTCTATGCTATAATTCTAATGGCAGAGAGTGAAGAGGAACTAAAGAATCTCTTGATGAAGGTAAAAGAGAAGAGTGAAAAATCTGGCTTAAAACTCCACATACAAAAAACAAAAATCACGGCATCTGGTCCCATCACTTTAGGGCAAATAAAAGGGGAAAAAGTGGAAATAGTAACAGAGTTTTATTTTCTTGGGCTGCAAAATCACTGTGGATGGTGATTGCATCCATGAAATTAAAAGAAGCTTGCTCCTTGGAAGAAAAGCTATTACAAACCAAGGCAGCATATTAAAAACCAGAGATATCATTTTGCTGACAAAGGTCCATATAGTCAAAGCTATGGTTTTTCCAATAGTTATGTATGCATGTGAGAGTTGGACTATAAAGAAGGCTAAGAGCTAAAGAATTGATGCTTTTGAATTGTGATAATGGAGAAGACTCTTGAGAGTCCCTCGGACTGCAAGGAGATCAAACAAGTCAATCCTAAAGGAAATCAACCTTGAATATCCATTGGAAGGACTGATGCTGAAGCTGAAGTGCTAATACTTTGGCCACCTGATGCAAACAGCTGACTCATTGGAAAAGACCCCAATTCTGGGAAAGATTGAAGGCAAAAGGAGATGGGGGTGGTAGAAGATGAGATGGTTATACAGCATCACTAACTCAATGGATGTGGATCTGAGCAAACTCTGGGAGACAGTGAAGGACAGGGAAGCCTGGCATGCTTCAGTTCACAGGGTTGCAAAGAGTCAGACACAACTTAGAGGCTGAACAATAATAGCATCACCACTACAGTATACTTTTGTGCTTCCTACTGTATAGCACTGGCTACTCAATGTTATGTGGCAGCCTGGATGGGAGGGAAGTTTGGGGGAGTCTTGATACACGTACATGTAGGGTTGAGCCCTTTTGCTGTCTACTTGAAACTACCATAACATTGTTAATCTGTTATACTCCAACACAAAAAGTTAAAAAGAAAAAGAAAAAGAAACCACTTTTACCCATGCTGTGTTGAAGTGCAAGCAGCTTGTGCCCAAAGAGCTTGGAGGGTTGTTATCACACAGGATGCCCTGCCGGGACAGAACTAGAAATGAGGAATCCTACTAGGGTGGGGCATTTACTTCTGCTAGAATTGTGATCAAAGGAGGGATGGAATCTAGAGAGTAGAGTAGCAGGTAGCAGTAATCCCGTTGGTCCTGGAGAATTGGCTCAGACGGGAAAGTGTCTGTCTACAATGGGAGAGACCTGGGTTCGATCCCTGGGTTGGGAAGATACTTTGGAGAAGGAAATGGCAACCCACTCCAGTACTTTTGCCTTGAAAATCCCATGGACGGAGGAGCTTGGTGCAGGCTACTATCCATGGGGTCGCAAAGAGTCGGGCACAACTGAGTGACTTCACTAACACCTCAGATACTTCCCTGGTGGCTCAGATGATAAAGAGTCTACCTACAATGTGGGGGACCTGGGTTGACCTGGAAAGATCTCCTGGAGAAGAAAATGGTAACCCACTCCAGTATTCTTGCCTGGAAAATCCCTCGAATGGAGGAACCTGGTAGGCTACAGCCCATGGGGTCACAAAGAGTTGGACATGACTGAGTGACTTCACTTTCTTTCTTTCCTTAACTCCAGAGCTGAAAGGAGAGCTGGATACCTATTAATAACAGCTCAGTTTTTATAAACTTTTAATTAATTTGCCTAATCATTCGTTCCCATCACTTCATGGGAAATAGATGGGGAAACAGTGGAAACAGTGTCAGACTTTATTTTTTTGGGCTCCCAAATCACTGCAGATGGTGACTGCAGCCATGAAATTAAAAGACGCTTACTCCTTGGAAGAAAAGTTATGACCAACCTAGATAGCATATTCAAAAGCAGAGACATTACTTTGCTAACTAAGGTCCGTCTAGTCAAGGCTATGGTTTTTCCAGTAGTCATGTATGGATGTGAGAGTTGGACTGTGAAGAAAGCTGAGTGC
>SJYX01010187.1:181731-198579 GCA_006410675.1 Oreotragus oreotragus | reverse complement strand
GCCAACTTTTTCACTCTCCACTTTCACTTTCATCAAGAGGCTTTTTAGCTCCTCTTCACTTTCTGCCATAAGGGTGGTGTCATACTGGTTACTAATTGTGCAATTTAGTAAGGGTTTTGTAAGCAAAAGTAAAACATATGAAATTATGCTTTTGGGCCTTTAATGTTCCTAAATTTACCATTATTTGCAAGGTAATGTGCTAGAAAAATCAGCCTAAAAAAATCAGAGTTCAAGAGAAACTATGCTGAGATACCAAATAAGGGACTGATCTGGTTGAGGAAATGTACTTTATTGAAACAGATGTAAATGAGGAATAAACTGGGGTTAGAAGTTATATTTTGGCCCTGTGGCCTCATTTCTAGTCTTTGCATAGATTTATGCTTTTGCAGTGATGGTCTTACAATGGGAACTTAATAAACATTTGATGAGATATTAGTAATTGGTAACAAAAATAAAGATAATGAAAATGATAATAATATTGCTATTGCATATACTATTATTTTAGATTCTCTTTTCGATTCCTTCCCATTTAAAGATGATGGCTCAATTTCGTGATGGATCAGCTGTCCTTAGATGAGTGAATTAACAGGCCTTTCTTAGGATCCAAATCCACTCAACTCATTTAAACCCTTTCAGATACAAGTAGCCTTGGGAAAACCTAAACTTTGAGCTAATTGGGTTGTATTGTATATAAGTAATTCAGATGAGGTATTGAAAACAAGATTTTAGAGTTTACAGAGGATACTAAAACTGGAGGCTGAGCAAATAATGAGGAACAAAACAATCAGACTCAAAAGGATTTGGATTGTATAAGTAATTGGATCAGCAGATGGCAAAGGCAGTTCAGTACAGGAAAATGTAAAATCGACTTGAAGCGAGAGAAACAAACCAGAGAATGTGTGCTAAATGGAACAATCATCCAGAATGCTGACCAGGAAATGGAAAGGAGGGGCTATGACAAAACATAAATCATGGCAACTCTTAGCTTATGGCTAAATCTCTTCTTTTAAGAATTCTATCAGAATGAATTTGCAAGCATATTATCTAGAGTGGGAACTTACTGTACCCTATGGGAACTAGCAGTATGCTTCAAATTTCATTTCACCACTCTGTTTTTTGGAGGTATTTTTCAAAAATTCTCAAGGTGTTGCTTTTAGAATGCAGATTTTTCTCCTTTTTGTTTAGGCTTATGCTCATTATCCTATAATTACACTTCTCAGACATTGCTAGAAAGATTCAGGACAAAGTTTTCAGGATATTTTACTAATTACCCTATATTTCACTATGTCAGAAAATCCCCAGGAGGATCCATGTAAGGGTATCATACTCCCCATTTGCCCCATTCCCTGAAGGTATAATGTACACTTGGCAGGGGTAGGAGATGGGCTGTTTAGTGAAGTACAATTACAAGCAGTACATTTAAACTCTGTGTGTGTGTGTGTGTGTGTGTATATTACCTGGGCAGCTAGTTTAGAAGTGGAAGTAAGAAATCTTCTCCAGAGGCTGACAGACAGGGCCCAAATGAGAAGGGGTCTGGCAGTTGGAATCTTTAAGGAGCATCCTAGGTGATGCTGACATAGGTTATCTTTGGGAGGCATTTTGAAAAACAGTNCAGTACATTTAAACTCTCTCTGTGTGTGTGTGTGTGTGTGTGTATTACCTGGGCAGCTAGTTTAGAAGTGGAAGTAAGAAATCTTCTCCAGAGGCTGACAGACAGGGCCCAAATGAGAAGGGGTCTGGCAATTGGAATCTTTAAGGAGCATCCTTGGTGATGCTGACATAGGTTATCTTTGGGAGGCATTTTGAAAAACAGTGGATAGCTAAAAATAATAATAATAAAAAAAGGAAGAAACACCAATCCTAGTCCCTCTTCATTTAACTAAATTATTAACTTGTTGACAGTTATACTGCTAAGGCCTCAAGTTCTTTATCTGGAGATGATGATGTGTCGAGCATACCTGGCAGAGGAGCCAATGATATATCTGAAATCTTCTTGCATACAAATATAAACCTAAGGTAAATGCTTGCCAAATGTAGTGTGTACTATTGTGATCCCACAATAACATGCTTTTCAATGGATCATTGAGGGAGCCATCTATACTCAGCCGGAGTTAGATTTTCCTTTTTATCTACTGCCACAGGAATTCTCACCCACAGTTGATCTCTGCAACCAAATAGGTACTGAAAGTAGTAGATATTTTCCTTTGTGTACTTTTTAGAAGTGTTAACAGAAGGTCACTAACTGTGTCCCTGTGGTTTTGTTACTCCCAGGGAGCAACCTTTTGAATAGCAGTCTTCAGCGTTTAGATTCAGTTGTATACCCTATGGTCACTGATACTCAACTCCAGCTTTTGTTGTTGAGAATGAAAATGACTTCCACTGGCCTGACAAGCACATGGTAATCATCCTTTCATCGTCTACTACTGAGGTCTATTTCTCATCTGCAGAAAGTAAAACTGAACTCTGTTTACAAACCATACTGACTGCACTGAGCAAAGTATCCCGTGAAATCAACTGATCTTGAGAACATGTGAAAATTTCCATAGTTCTTTACTGATTGAAATTCTGTTTTGTCCAGGCAGTCTGATCTAGACTATGTCAGTTGGCTGCATTAAACAATGATAAACCCCCAAACGATATGAATCAGATAAAGGCATCCAGAGACACAGTGCTCTGGGATGAAATTTGCCACAAACACATGAAAGAGTGTATGCGCAGCTTCCTCAGTGCTGGTCTTGGTTCCACAAGCCTCTTTGGAACAGTCTGAGAATGCAGCTACCATGTAATTAGCTGAGCAATAAGTTAGGTGTTTAAAAATATTTTTTCAGGTGCTTTTTTGTATTCATGAAAGATTCTCAACACCAAAAATCAATCTCAATCAAAGCGGCAACTGAGTTTATCATAAATTAACATGAAAAGGTTTTTACTGAGTAGATGGTTAATTACTATCTAATTTGAATAATTTTGCATATTAATGAGAAATGAATGAAAATCATTTTTAGATTTTTAACTTCAGCTGAGAAACCCATGGAGATAATGGATCCTTTTAAAGAGGCATGTGATCTCTGTTACTAAAGGAGATACCAATTTTTTTTTANGGTGATGCTGACATAGGTTATCTTTGGGAGGCATTTTGAAAAACAGTGGATAGCTAAAAATAATAATAATAAAAAAAGGAAGAAACACCAATCCTAGTCCCTCTTCATTTAACTAAATTATTAACTTGTTGACAGTTATACTGCTAAGGCCTCAAGTTCTTTATCTGGAGATGATGATGTGTCGAGCATACCTGGCAGAGGAGCCAATGATATATCTGAAATCTTCTTGCATACAAATATAAACCTAAGGTAAATGCTTGCCAAATGTAGTGTGTACTATTGTGATCCCACAATAACATGCTTTTCAATGGATCATTGAGGGAGCCATCTATACTCAGCCGGAGTTAGATTTTCCTTTTTATCTACTGCCACAGGAATTCTCACCCACAGTTGATCTCTGCAACCAAATAGGTACTGAAAGTAGTAGATATTTTCCTTTGTGTACTTTTTAGAAGTGTTAACAGAAGGTCACTAACTGTGTCCCTGTGGTTTTGTTACTCCCAGGGAGCAACCTTTTGAATAGCAGTCTTCAGCGTTTAGATTCAGTTGTATACCCTATGGTCACTGATACTCAACTCCAGCTTTTGTTGTTGAGAATGAAAATGACTTCCACTGGCCTGACAAGCACATGGTAATCATCCTTTCATCGTCTACTACTGAGGTCTATTTCTCATCTGCAGAAAGTAAAACTGAACTCTGTTTACAAACCATACTGACTGCACTGAGCAAAGTATCCCGTGAAATCAACTGATCTTGAGAACATGTGAAAATTTCCATAGTTCTTTACTGATTGAAATTCTGTTTTGTCCAGGCAGTCTGATCTAGACTATGTCAGTTGGCTGCATTAAACAATGATAAACCCCCAAACGATATGAATCAGATAAAGGCATCCAGAGACACAGTGCTCTGGGATGAAATTTGCCACAAACACATGAAAGAGTGTATGCGCAGCTTCCTCAGTGCTGGTCTTGGTTCCACAAGCCTCTTTGGAACAGTCTGAGAATGCAGCTACCATGTAATTAGCTGAGCAATAAGTTAGGTGTTTAAAAATATTTTTTCAGGTGCTTTTTTGTATTCATGAAAGATTCTCAACACCAAAAATCAATCTCAATCAAAGCGGCAACTGAGTTTATCATAAATTAACATGAAAAGGTTTTTACTGAGTAGATGGTTAATTACTATCTAATTTGAATAATTTTGCATATTAATGAGAAATGAATGAAAATCATTTTTAGATTTTTAACTTCAGCTGAGAAACCCATGGAGATAATGGATCCTTTTAAAGAGGCATGTGATCTCTGTTACTAAAGGAGATACCAATTTTTTTTTAATTTGCTGACTTGTTTTAAGTTGATTAATGGATTAGTGTTTTGCCATTAATAAACTATATCCAAATGAAAGACAACTTCATTATTTGACTCTGTAGCCCCTAGCTGCCTGCCAGGTAAGAAAAATGGAAACTAGATGAAGAGTTTGCTAAGGAAAAATATAACCTTGCACAGTCCTTCAAAAAGCCTGGATGCATTTATATGCTTCTGATTATAAGTGAATTTTTATAACTTTTAATTTTTATGCCACATGAAGTTCTGTGGATATTGTTTACAAGTGATATTTAGATGCAGATTATACATACTGAGCTGAAGGAGGCTACCTCTAAACTATTACTGTATTCTCCAATTTGAAACAGTGACTGACAATTGCCTCAGGCCTCAGAAATTACAGCCAGCTAGAAGTTGAAAGTCACTTCTATAAAGTACTCTTGAAACGTTTTTAAGCATTGCAAAAAATAATAATATTTTTTATATTTTTATACTTATTTAGGAAAAAACAATTTAAAGAACAAACTGCTTACCTCCTTCCAGTTTTCTTTTGCCTTAATTTTTGTTTCCTACTCAAATCTTCCTTATTTGATACCCAATTTTAGGTTAGCTCTCCTACCTTTTGGATAGGATCTGACATTATCCAATAATTCAATGAATTCAATTGACTCTAGCCTATAGTTATTGAGACTAAGACAGAGTAGTCATGATGACTGAAACTGGATAAGTGTTTCCATAGTTTTGAAACCAAAACTTTCATCCAAGATGGGTTGTATTACAAATAGCATTTCTATACTGTCCACATTCAACTTTAAGGAACTGGTGACTTTGCTCGCATCATTATTGCATCAACCCAGCATTGCTTTTGAAAGGCCTTAGATGTATAGGAATGTTCTTACAGGTAAGTTACTTGGCACTGTATTTTATCAAGGAGATTTGGATTGGACTGGACTCTTGGAACTTCAATCGGGCACGTAAGCCTACGAGTACTGACTAGAGATGTTCAAGAGATGTCTTTGGATTATTTAATTCAACAGAAAAGGAGAAAGTAGGAAGAGTTTTCTCTCTGGGTCTAGAGAACACATTTTTTACATTACAAAAAAGTCCCAAAACATGAGATTGGTCATAGCTGAAAAAGAAACTGCTTTCATGGACGCACAGACTCCCAGACTTGCTCCATTCTCTGTCCACCTACTTTCATGGTCAGGACCTTCTTGGCCAGGAAGAGGATTTTACCAGTTCATGGGTGATAGACTCTAAAAGTGGCATTGACAATATATCTGAAGAAAAGTCTGGAAAAGAGGCAAGCCATTTAAAAAAGAACTGAAAACCTTGATGTTTCCAATGGAGCCATATGCCAGGGTAACTCTCAGGATAAGAAATGAACTATATTTTATATGCACAAAGTAGGATTTTTTAACAGAAATATGAAATCAAGAGTGGCATTAGCATGAGCTGTCCACTCCCCCTCTCCTCCTTCTGGTTTCTTCCAGTCTCTTTTGCCAAAGAACTGAGAATGAATTTTTGAGAGCCAAAGATATGGAAAGGAAGACAAAATAAAGCTGGGAGGATTTTGGCGGAATACACGCTTAACATACTGCACCCTTTCTTTAATATATTTAAATAGTCCTGTGTCATCAGTTGGTAGCTTTCCTTTTCGACAATTTGCGATATATTTTGTTTTTCCTTAATTAAGCTTCACATGCTGGAATGAATTACTGCTGGGTAGTTGAAATCTGGTGGTCTAATTTTGAACTTCAGTTAATAGAGCTCAAAGTCTACATTCACCTCTGAAACTACCAAACTTACCAAATTACATTTGTTTACTTGTATCTTCCAGATCATGAATATAAAGGGCAGCTGCCTGGTATGATTATAAAATTACTTTTCATATGTCACTCATGAGTCCATCTCACTACTTACACTTTGTCATGTGTAAGATCTCTATAGTATAGAATTGAACGTAAAGCATAAAGTGTACCCTCGTACTTCCAAAACATTCAAAATCCACCCTTTTTCTAACCATTAAAATATAGCTATATCAAAATTCTATTTGTCAAAAGGGTAATGTGAAAATAGTGTGAGGATAGGAAACTTCAGTATGCCAATTTGGAATAATTTTGAGATATCTAGTTATCATTATCCAAAATTAATGTTCATGGATTCCAAAAATTTTAATAATGAATTGGTTCAAGGCAGGACACCAGCCAAAAGTCCACAGTATGCATCTAGAATGCCTAGATTTTTAGGTAGTAAAATACACACATATATACAGATATGTAATACATTGTTTCCACAGGCATCCTGAGGCAAATAGGCAGGTGTTATTATCTTTGTTTTGAATATTAATATATTAAGACTCAGCAATATTTGAAATTACCCTATGAATAACTGGGCTTCACTTTGGATTATCTGAATCCATAGTTTGAGCTACTTCCATTTTATATCCATCATAAAAGTAGAAAAGGAAATATTGGAGGCAAGAGAGTGGAGGCTGATCAGGTGAACGGAGTGGGACCTGTATTAACACCTCTTTACTTGATTCTTTTCTCTACACATCATTTCTCATAGTTCAGCCAGTTCTCTTCTACATCCATTAGCACTTCCTTTCTCTAATGTATCTGGGTGGCTGGATTACTAATCAACATTAGGGCATAAAAGACCCCATCTTAATTTTAGTGAATAATACATATATCTCTAATTAGGACCTAAGGATTCTCCAACTAGCTGAATGTGCTTGAGAGATTTGAGAAACATTGTGCTTCATGTTCTCCTCATTTATTTAGCTTCCTAAAACAATACTTTACATACATGAGTTCATTTGATCTTTACAATAGCAGGTACAATGAAGCAGGTCCCACGAGGACCCTTATTTTACAATGAGGAAACAGAGGCTCAGAGAACTCAAGTGACTTCTCCAAGTGATGGAGCTAAGATTTGAACTTGCATACATTCAGCTTCAAAACTAGAGAATCACTTCCCACTTTGGCAAAAAGCCCTATCCTACCCAGGTCTGAGCTTTTTCAGATATGAGCTGTGCCATCTTGGGCAAGAGACAATTAGCTGAGTGCCAGTTTTCCCTTATTTGTTATTTAAGAATGGTGAGCACAAAGTTTTTGTTTTCATATTTTTATACATTAAATAATATCATAAATGCAAAAATTGTTGGTACAGTGCTTTATTACTATCAGCACTGGGCTAAGAAGGATGGGTCAATGCAGTGAATATTCAGGATTTATAGGCAACATGGTGGAGAAGGAAATGGCAACCCACTCCAGTATTCTCGCCTAGAGAATTCCATGGACAGAGAAGGCTGGTGGGCTGCTGTCCATAGGGTCGCACAAAATCGGACACGACTGAAGCGACTTAGCATGCATGCTTGCATTGGAGAAGGAAATGGCAACCCACTCCAGTATTCTTGCCTGGAGAATCCCTGGGACAGAGGAGCCTGGTGGACTGCCATTCGTGGGGTTGCACAGAGTAGGACACAACTGAAGCGACTTAGCAGCAGCATAGGCAACATGGGGTTAAAATCGGGTTCTTAACAGGACTATGACTCTTTGAGGGGTGGTCTTAAGATTGAAACCTTGCTGTAGAAATATTTCCCCATCTAATGGAGATCTTATTGGTGATTTGAGTCATCAATGCAGCTTTAACTTCCAGTGACAAATAGAGCTTACTACAGATAACTGTACAGTGAAGCTTCAGAAACCAGCAATTACTTTTGTTCCTCAGAATGTTTAGTCATCACTGTTCCATTTTCCATCTTGGAAAAGAAGCGAAGTTGGGTACAGTGAAAATCTTTTCAGCTGCATTCTTTTTTTTTCTTATATATAATTTTCACCATCCCACTAAGCATATATATATATATATTTTCTTACTTCTTTTCTTTATTTTTTAGTCCATTGAGTGGGTTTCTTTCAATATATATAGTAGATGTTATAGAAGCTTGTCATCTTAAGGCAAAAACTCTACATGATACAAGACCTCATCTTCAGCAACAAAATAATAAAATTATTACTTTAGAGTTGTTAGGTTATAAATGTTTTCATACCTACAAAGTGTTTTTAGATGTACATAGAATCACGTGTTGTGGTAAACTATAAAGCTTGATGATAAGCAGAATTTATGTTAATGTAGTTTACTTAGTTTTTAATACTTTTCAACTGGAACATATATCTAGCATTTTTGATTTTGAGCTGATTGTTCCTGTTTGGAGATAGAACTTTTAAAGAAATATAATTTTACTTTGCTATTTCTAATTTTGCCTTTTTAATTTAAATATGTATTATATGCAGTTCATTTTATAGTACAGTTACTTGTCAGTGAGACATAAATACTTCTGTAAGCTTGTACCTTTTTTGTGTGAAGATCTGGAAATCAAAATAATCAACAGTAAACACCACAACTACAGCTGCAGTTTTAAATATTTTATAATCCAATCAAATTGTTTGAGTAGTAATGTATTTAAATGTTGTTATGGAATCCCCTCCAGACTTTTTAAAATGGTTACTCTGTTCCTGGGTTTTGCTATTTATGAAATTCATAAGGGATGACATTTTTTAATAATAGAGCATCTGACTTAGGGAAGAGCGTTTTTTTTTGTATCTCAATACAATCTATAATTTTCTGGCTTAAATTTCAGAGGGACACAGCTACAAATTATACTTTCATTAGTAAACATACATACATCTGCTGTTGCTGCTTTAAATAAAATGACCTTAACTGAGAAGTTTTACTTAACGCATTTAACATCTTTTCAAATATTTGGATGAAGAAGTAGTTTTATCTAAGGAGATACGTACCAGGCTGAAAACAAGTGTGAAGGATACATTTATAAAAGACTCAAAGCAGAGGGCATCTATAATTAAGTATAATGTGATATTTTAGGCCAGGTCTAAGTCTCAAAGTAATTTTAAATTATTTAAAAATCATATAGGTTAGAAAAAAGAATTGTGATACAGTTCAACTATTACTACTGCTTACAGACCTAAGGTTAACTGAAATCTTACTATGTGCTATGTCCTGAGCTAAAGAACTTTATATGATTTATGTTGCAATTTTATGAGATAATTTCCATTTCTTCAGGTGAGGTATCTAAGCCAAATTGAGGTTTAGTACTCTAGCTAGTAAATGTTGGGATCTGGGCTGTCTGACCTCAGCGCTTCATATGTTTTGTACATATGTATTTAGCTAGTACACATGCATTTAATTCCACACATGTGTTTGACACAACTAATGGATAGAGGATGCTCATTTTCAGAAGCAAATATTCTCTAACTATTAAAATACTAATATTCAATAAAACATTTATTCTTTTTAAAGTTGGAATTTTTTCTTTGTAATGTATTAACTTGACCTAATATATTTAATTAAACAATTTCGTGTTTGACCTAAGAATGAGAAAAATAAATTGATGTTTATTTTTGTTGGTATTTACAGAGGTGAGCTAATAATGGTTTGACTCATTCAACATAGAAATATTACTGGTCACTCTTAAAAGGTACTTTTTAACTGAAATTGACATAGACACCATATTTTAAGAAAAATGTATAATATTAAGGAATTCTTTGGTGGTTCAGATGAAAGGCAGGATTACATATAAATGTACTTTATGCTTTGGCATGAAAAAATTTTTTTACTTTGGTACCTTAACATTTTATAGGTCTTGCTGAAGTATCACAAAATTTAAAAAAAGAGAAAAACAAATACCATAGACATCACTTATGTGGGGAATCTAAAATATGACACAAATGAATTTATCTATGAAACAGAAAGAGACTCACAGATTGAGAGATCAGACTTGTGGTTGCCAAGTAGGGTGAGGGGGAAGAGGAATGGATTGGGAGTTTGGAACTGACAGAGGCAAACCATTATATACAGAATGGATAAACAACTAGGTTCTATTATATAGCACAGGGAACTCTATCCAATATCCTGTGATAAACCATAATGCAAAAAATATGGAAAATAATGTGTATATATGTGTGTGTATGTATATATATATATATGAATCATTTTTCTGTATAAGCAGAAATTAACACAACCTTATAAATCAACCATGCTTCAATAAAATAAAAGTAGGCAAAATTTGTGAAAATATCCTAATATTCTGATATAGAATAAACATATACCAGATAAAACCACTGGACAGCATAATAAACTTTCAGTGCATTTAAAGTTTTAGAAATATTTGTGTGCAATATAATATGGTCAGGGAAGGCAAAAGTGCTAGCCACTCAGTCATGTCCAACTCTTTGTGACCCCATGGACTCTAGCCCACCAAGCTCTTCTGTCCATGGAATTCTCCAGGCAAGAATACTGGAATGGATAGCCATTTGCTTCTTTAGGGGATCTTCCCAACCCAGGGATCGAACCTGGGTCTCCTGCATTGTAAGCAGTTTCTTTACTGTCAGAGCCACCAGGAAAGCTGAATATCATCAGAGGGGACAGGGAGTTTAACAGGGGACAGTTTTAAGTTTTAAAAAGTTAAAGCCAGGGAGATCTCCAGTTAGTCCACCAAATTGCTCTCCTTGTTCAACTGTATTTCCTTGAAATTTAGTGGGCAGATAAATTTTCACTGAAAATGGTAAAAAGAGATATAGATAGTTGGCCTGCTTCTATCAAATAAAATGATTCGGTGATATAATCTTTGGACAACGCAGTATCTGTAAAACTACTCTTTTAGTACACATTATGTGGGGGGCAATGAGTTAATCACTTTTATAGACACATGATTTAACCTTCTTACAATCTGTACAAAATATCTATTCTTAACCAGTTGAAGGTTTAAAATTCACTGGGCTCAATGATTTACCTAAAGTCTCATCACAGGGAATAAATGGTGAAGCCAAAATTGAACCACGGGTTTCCTTGGGGAAATCTAGTGTGTTTTGGTCACTTTATGATGATCTTGAGATATTCCCAAAGGTAAATGCATTCTCCCTCAGCCCTCACTCTAAGCAATTTGTGTGACTGAATTATTTCGTGTGAATTTTTCAGTATACCAAAAGCCACTTGGCTTCCATAAAATACTACTATGACAAAAGCCATTGCTCTTTAGGCAAATTACTAATATTCAACAAAGCCATAAGGAAACCTTTATAGAAAGAGTCTTGATGTACAACATATATGACCTCAGTTCCTGAATTCGTCTCTAGTTCTAGATGGGGCTTTGCCCCTAAACTTATGGGCTGCCTTTCTCTCCAACATCTCTGTTCCTACCATGCTGGTTCATTCCTTCACTCTATCCTCAAACTTCAGTCTTTCCTACTGAAAAAACTTCTTCCTTACGGGAACTGTCCTTGCCATCTCTCTGATGGACTCTAACCCAAACTCCAGGCAGCACCTGAGACTTTTTATGCAAATATATTTCCTTGCGACACTTTGGGCTCTGTGTTGGCCATGTCCTTTCACTCAAATGTGATCCAAGATGTCTGACTTCTTTAGGTAAGTTACATATTTTGTTGCCATATAGACCTGCATCAAAACTGCAGTTTTTTTTTTTTTTTTTTTAAGGCAGAATGTCTACTAGCTCTTTGTTAGCCTCATTCTTAATGCTTTCCTACACAACTAGCACAGAGAAGGTGATGGCACCCCACTCCAGTACTCTTGCCTGGAAAATCCCATGGACAGAGGAGCCTGGTAGGCTGCAGTCTATGGGGTCGCTAGGAGTCGGACACGACTGAGTGACTTCACTTTCACGCATTGGAGAAGGAAATGGCAACCCACTCCAGTGTTCTTGCCTGGAGAATCCCAGGGATGGGGGAGCCTGGTGGGCTGCCGTCTTTGGGGTCACACAGAGTCAGACACGACTGACGTGACTTAGCAGCAGCACACAACTGGCAAATCAGAACCTGAGAAAGTTTGAATGAACTAATTAATGTGGACTTAAATCAATGTGCGTGAACATTATAAAAACTGCATAATCTCCTTTTCATTTTCTAATGTAAATCCAGGCCTCTTTGGGAAAAGCGAAAGTCACTCAGCCATGTCTGACTCTTTGCAACCCCATGACTATACAGTCCATGGAATTCTCCAGGCCAGAATACTGGAGTGGGTAGCCTTTCCCTTTTCCAGGGGATTTTCCCAACCCAGGGATTAAACCCAGGTCTCTCACATTGCAAGTGGATTCTTTACCAGCTAGGCCACAAGGGAAGCCCATTTAAACTCCTTGCCCTACTTTGCTCATATATTTAGCAAATACTTACTAAAGGCCTATTAAGTGCCAGCTGTTCTTTTAGTAGAGCATGTAGATACCTCATAGATCACTGTACATCCAGTGAGTCATACTATGTCTTATAGCTAATAGGTCAGTAGACAAGTCTTATTACTTGGGTAGGTCCCAGGAAATACAATAGTAATATCCCCAGACCTTCTCCTCAGTAGTCAGATTGTGGTCTGATTTGGTTTTCAAATTGTGGTCCAGTTTACCTGGAGTTAAATGTTCATAGAAGCATATATCATATCCATAAATGTAGGTGAACCCCTCCCCCTGCCCCCGCTCTATCTGACCCAGTCAACAGTCATTCCCCTACACTGTCCATTTCGTACTGACCTGCACTGTGCATTTGGGGCATAGAAACAGTGCTAGCCTGCACCCTCCCTGCTCCTGGACCAGCGTGAAAAATCCATGCCTAAGGATGCATATGAATTGTTCTGATACCTTCAACAAGTTTTCTGAAGTCCTGTATGTGTCACTTCCCCTCTTCCCAGTGTTTACCTCTTCCAACGTGACAGCGCAACTTTAAAAGCCAAGAACAAAATGCAAGCCCACTCAGTAGTTTAAAAGGAGACTCACTTTGCAGAGCCACAGAACCCCTGTTAGGTGATGGGTGTTGGTCAGAGTTGGTTTCTGTATGAAATTGAAATGCAACAGCACCATTTGTGATGTTGATGTCATCCAACAATTCACACCCTTTGCACCTAACTTGACGTGGTCAGGGTTACTGATGTTTCCCAAAGTATGTTAACTACCCATGCCAAAACATATGCTAAAGAAAGGAAATGAAGTTACATATTTAATATTTTGGGAAACATTCTCAGGCGACTGTTGAATTGTATAGATTTCTTCTACTGAAGTATTTCTCAAGGCTTTTAATATACCAGATTTGTGACTTTCCAAGAAAGGGTATAAAGTTTACTGTTTCCCATCTATATTTGACCATGGAACTCCGTGATTATTCTTTTTCTCAGAACATTTCTAAGGGCAAACATTCAGGGAAACTTGGGAACTCTGCTTGGAGAATTCTGAAACACAGAGCCCCACAAAGTATATTGTATAGGGCTTTCCTGGTGGCTCAGTATTAAAGAATCCACCTGCCAATGCAAGAGACACAGGTTCAATCCCTGATCCAGGAAGATCCTACATGCTGCAGAGCAACTAAGCCTGTGTGCCACAACTCTGAGCTCTGAGCTACAAAACTGAGCTTGTGGTCTAGAGGCTGTGCTCTGCGACCAGAAAAGCTGCTGCAAGGAGAAAACCTGTGCACCAAACCAAGAGCAGTCTCTGCTCACCACAATAAGGGAAAAACCCATGATGAAACAAAGACCCAGGACAGCAAAAAATTAAAAAAAAATAAATCTGAGTTATGTTGTTAATATTGCCATGACATATTAAAATGAATTAATTGTTCTGAATTAAGCCTATGTCATTATTTTCATATTTTGCCGATTTTCTAAGGTTTCTCTATTGGGAAATGTTACAAAACAAACAAACAAAATAAGTACGAACCCCTCCCCCTGACCCAGCTCTATCTGACCCAGTCAACAGTCATTCCCCTACACTGTCCATTTCGCACTGACCTGCACTGTACATTTGGGGCATAGAAATAGTGCTAGCCTGCACCCTTCCTGCTCCTGGACCATGGGAAGATAGAATTAAAATCAAATCTTGAGTTTTAATTTCAACACTGATTAGCCCCTGAGTTGCAAGAGGGTGACATTCCCTGGGGAACTTCACAATGAGTTTAATTCACAGCCCTGCTTCCTTTTCCATAGAGGAAGACTGGCTTTGGGATCTACAGAGAATTTAACCACCAGAGCCACTAGCATTTACTGTGTTGAGTTTGGTAATATTTAAAATCACATACGTTTTACCTCATTAAATCTTTCTCCCCAATCCTACAAGTTTGGTAACATTAAAAGAAACAGATTCAGAGAAGTTAAATTATAAAAAAATCGAATAATTAGTAAATTGAGGAGCTTGGGATCAAATGCAGATCTGATTGACAGCACATGGGCTTTTCACTAAACACTTCATCTCCAAAATCTATAGAGATAAGTGAAGTGCAATCACTCAGTCATGTTCGACTCTCTGTGACCCTATGGACTGTAGCCTACCAGGCTCCTTGGTCCATGGGATTTTCCAGGCAACAGTACTGGAGTGGGTTGCCATTTCCTTCTCCAGAGGATCTTCCCGACCCAGGGATCGAACCACGGTCTCCTGCATTGTAAGTAGCCACTTTTTACAGTTTGAGCAATCCCTGTATAAATTTCTGCTGGGGGCATAAATGGGTTGAGGTAGGAAAGTGCCATAAATTNAGTACTGGAGTGGGTTGCCATTTCCTTCTCCAGAGGATCTTCCCGACCCAGGGATCGAACCACGGTCTCCTGCATTGTAAGTAGCCACTTTTTACAGTTTGAGCAATCCCTGTATAAATTTCTGCTGGGGGCATAAATGGGTTGAGGTAGGAAAGTGCCATAAATTTCCTTTATCTTCAAATTTACCCATTTCTGAAGCTGAGCATCGTGTTTTGCTGTCATGATACAGGAGAGAAGATAATAGGGGAGTCATCAGCCCAGCAATTCTGATAAAATGTACCTTGACTCTGTCAGACTCCAGAGCTGACCTTCCCATGTGCTGAGAATCAACATGGAGAAAGGAACTTATCTGGGGCCCCTACAGCCCTGGCACGTCGGCAAACCTGGAGGGACATCCAGGTGTGCGTTTTGTAGAAAACAGACCAACGATGGAACTCCATGGGACTGTTTTCTTCTACCCTTATCCAAAGTCTTCTATCCTTATCCAAAGCTCTATGGGCTTAATTTCTTATCAGGCTGATTACAAATAATTTAACAGTATAATCTGGAATGCAACTTTTATTCTTTTGTAAATTGAAACATTTCCCTTCCCATTTCCTTCCCACTTGTTATCTTGGCTTATAAACTCAATGATTTTAACATTTCACAAAATTTTTAAGAAAATATGAACACAAGTGATGGCAAACGAATGATAGAGGTTCAAATGAAACTCTTTAGGAGGTCAATAATTTAACACTTTCAGAAAGTAAGTGACATCAATTCCCACACAGATCTCTAAGATAGATTTTGGCATTAAAAATTTATTAAGAGTTAGAAGGAATTTATTAAACAAATTATTAATATTTCAGGGTACTGCTAAATAGCAAATTAAAACAAAGCTAAAATAGCACAGAAAAAATATGTTTTGTGATTAAAAATGAATTTCCACTTGACAGTGAGCTTCACCAAAGTCTAATTATTTCTAAAACATTTCAATTTGGAATCTTAATTTTTTCATCATGAGTTAACTAGTAGTCTGATATTTTTTTCTTTCTTTTTTTTTTAATCCAGTACTATCTGGGGTCATTGTTTCCCCTTTTTAATAAGGAAGAATATACATACACTCATATTGACAATTCCTATTGAATTTTTTTACAAATGCAAACTGTTACAGATAATAGTAAAAGAGTGCATATTTTTCTTTCTCTTGACCACCATGTATGATCTCTGATGATCTTCAATTTACACACTTTGGTATTTTGGTTTATAATACTAGATGTGCATTCTACATTTATAAGTGATAAAATGTTCCCTGAAATGTTGAACAGATTACAGTCTTAAGGTTCATGAGAGGTTTGCTTTCAGTCAGTTCAGTTTGGTTCAGTCACTCAGTCGTGTCCGACTCTTTGCGACCCCACGAATTGCATCACACCAGGCCTCCCTGTCCATCAACAACTCCCAGAGTTCACTCAAACTCACGTCCATCGAGTCGGTGATGCCATCCAGACATCTCATCCTCTGTCATCCCCTTCTCCTCCTGCCCCCAATCCCTCCCAGCATCAGAGCCTTTTCCAATGAGTCAACTCTTCTCATGAGGTGGCCAAAGTACTGGAGTTTCAGCTTTAGCATCATTCCTTCCAAAGAAATCCCAGGGCTGATCTCCTTCAGAATGGACTGGCTGGATCTCCTTGCAGTCCAAGGGACTCTCAAGAGTCTTCTCCAACACCACAGTTCAAAAGCATCAATTCTTCGGCACTCAGCCTTCTTCACAGCCCAACTCTCACATCCATACATGACCACAGGAAAAACCATAGCCTTGACTAGACGGACCTTAGTCGGCAAAGTAATGTCTCTGCTTGCGTCTTTTCATTTCATGGCTGCAGTCACCATCTGCAGTGATTTTGGAGCCC
>SJYX01010187.1:153526-178466 GCA_006410675.1 Oreotragus oreotragus | reverse complement strand
TTTTTCTGGAACTCTCTTGCTTTTTCCATGATCCAGCGGATGTTATCAATTTGATCTCTGGTTCCTCTGCCTTTTCTAAAACCAGCTTGAACATCTGGAAGTTCATGGTTCACGTATTGCTGAAACCTGGCTTGGAGAATTTTGAGCACTACTTGACTAGCATGTGAGAAGAGTGCAATTGTGCGGTATTTTGAGCATTCTTTGGCATTGCCTTTTTTGGGGATTGGAATGAAAACGGACCTTTTCCAGTGCTGTGGCCACTGCTGAGTTTTCCAGTTTGCTTTACACCATATCAAGTGAGTTTAAGCAAGAAATTCCGTAAAAAAATATAGTTTTATCAAAAGACTAGTTTGAAACACTATGCTTTCAATTCAGTCAAATATTAAAACTTGGTTCAATTAATTAAAAAGTCTGTTAAGTCCAATTTAACCAAATTTGGTTGAATTAGTAACCATAAGGTAGTGTGAAGGCTCCTAAAGGGTTTAAGAGCCAGTTATTTGAATTCAAACATTTTTTGAAGTATTACTTATAGAGGCAGAAACAAGGGCATTCATTTCTTCTGAATGCTTTCATCCATCTATCCACATATGCATTAATACATGTATTCATGCATCAAAAATTTCTTGATATTTTCTATTAAAACACTGCAAGTTTCTTAGAGAGACATCAGACAAAATTGTGACTATTCTTAAAACAGATTAGTTGAGGATAGGCAAAGTCACAGCTGCTGATTTCTGAATTTTGTCCTTCATGTAATTATAACCTACCACAGAAAATAATGTGTGGTAAATCTGGGTCAGTTTTAAGAGGCTCTTTATGGATGAGAAGAATAGGGGTATGTAGAGATAGAGTCAGAGGGGACCATATTCTAAGATGGAGGACGCAGTATATTATACCCATGAGGACAACCACAGATGTAGGATTCTGGATGCAGGTTGTGATTGAAGAGTGTGAGTAGCTGGTTTGGAAGGAGTTTAGGATATCTGAAGTGTCATAGTTGCTTCATCTAGAAACATGAGTTGTTTATGTGAGCAGAGGGGAGATTATGACAAAAAGTTTTTGATAACAATTAGTCTTGTTTAATTAGTCTGCATTGGAGTTGGGAGATAGGAGACTACTATGACAGTCATTAGAGATGTTTCAACACAGGCTTGTGACAATTTGCAGTAACGTCAAAGGAGAATGAGAATCAAATGGGGAGTAGACTAGATTTTAAAGTCTCTTCCAGCCTTGAGCCAGAGAAGTAAGAGAAAGCTGGGCTCTGCGCCCTGCTCTCCCATTGCAGGCTGCTTCTAGCACTCCTGACTATGACCTTGGGCAAATTATTTAGTTTTGCAAGTCCTCCAAGATTTACACATCTGGACTGTGAAGAAGGCTGAGCGCCGAAGGATTGATGCTTTTGAACTGTGGTGTTGGAGAAGCCTCTTGAGAGTCCCTGGGACTGCAAGGAGATCCAGCCAGTCCATTCTGAAGGAGATCAGCCCTGGGATTTCTTTGGAAGGAATGATGCTAAAGCTGAAACTCCAGTACTTTGGCCACCTCATGCAAACAGTTGACTCATTGGAAAAGACTCTGATGCTGGGAGGGATTGGGGCAGGAGGAGAAGGGGACAACCGAGGATGAGATGGCTGGATGGCATCACCGACTCGATGGACGTGAGTTTGAGTGAACTCTGGGAGATGGTGATGAACAGGGAGGCCTGGTGTGCTTTGATTCATGGGATCGCAAAGAGTCGGACACGACTGAGCGACTGAACTGAACTGAACTGAAAATAGGAATAATTTTAGAATCTATTTCACCATGTTAATATAAGTTTTAAACAGGATAGCATGTATAAAGCCCTCAGCACAGAACTTCAAACAAGTAAGACCTCAATAAATGTTTGCCTGTACTGTTATTCAATTTTTAGATATTATGGCTCTGAACTATGCTAATGGAAAGAGGAAAAAATGGGTTAGGTAGAGAAAGCAATGTTGAGGTAGAATTCATGGGATTTGAAAATTCATCTTATCCTCAAATGTATATCAAATCAGGGCAAAACACTAGAAGAAATGAACAAAAACTGAACATTTTAAGAATGTGTATTTATGAAGATTGGATTGCTTCTATGCAAAATTAGAAGAGATTAAAAAAAGAGATTTCTCTGAATTTTCTTTTCTGAATTGACAAAGTTTTAAAAACTTAAATTTATGAATTAAAATATATATTTTGTGAACAGAATTGTTTTTAAATTGTTTGCTCCAAATTAGAGGAAACAATCAGGCATTTGACTTTTTTCCATCTGAGCTAAAAATCTGAAGTCCTTTCAACATGCCTATGGACACTGAATGAGCATTCAGTATTTAGTACAACAGCATAGACTAGTGGTAGGAAGGAAGATTGTAACTAGGTGGCTAGAACACTACTCTTTATCACATCCAGGGCCCTTTTCAGACTCAGTCTACAATTAGAACAAAATGATCTATAGCTGTGTAAACAGAGTATTTGACAAATTTAAAAAAAAAAAACAGTTTAAGGGACAGTTAGTTTAATAACTTAAGGCTTGTTTATTAATGACTAGGATATTTGAAAACTGCTTTTTGACTGCTGCAATAAGTAGCCTAATAGCAATGATCACATATTTTTGAAAGGATTTATTTACCTCGAATTCAAAACTTCAGCCATTTTAAAGAATTCTTGTATGAAAACCTTTATTAGTTTTTAATTTGTGGGATAGTGGTGTCACTTCCTTGTACTGAATGTCCTTATCTAGATAGGTGTTACATATCAGTCACTGAAAATTTCTGTGCATTGTACACTAGAGCGGGAAAAAAAATGAACCATGATCTAGATCTTGAATTTAGAAATTTATAACCAAAACTAGGCGCCTCTGTCTTGCAGTTTCAGAGCTGAATGTGGTTTCTGCTCTTGGGTGGCTTTAGGCTTCCTTGGCATGGTGGCCTCTGTATAGCTGGCCTTTGTATACAATTTCAAGACAAGTATTTCAATTAGCAAAGCGGGAGCTTCATGGTCTTTAATGACCTAGTCACAAAAGTCAATAACTTTGTAAATTCCATACCGTGTTAGTCAAAAGAGTCACCACGTTAATAATCTTAAAGGGAAGGCACACAGACCTCATCTTTTGCTGGGAGTCACTATGTCAAAGTCATATTTAAAAACAAGGGGGAGTGATGTATTAATAATACTGTGGTTATCGCTGGAAAAGTAAGTAAGCATAGTGAATTTGATGTTATTTTTTAAGATATATGATGTAATGTTCTTATGTAACATTCTTTTTTGCCTTTTACTTTAAGGAATATGTCATGAAATCTGAAAAAATTCAGAGATGGATTTGGAGTCAGTTTTATGGAACTCCTTAATTTATACTTATTTTTGTATGTTTTTTTCCTAAATTCATATCTTTTGTGTGTGTCAAATTCCCACTTAGGCTGTGTCTATAAGACTGTGTGCTTAACACCTGCAAATAAAACAATATATCCAATTAAGTCGCTACCATGACCAAAACTAAACTACTAAATCAACTCCTTGGTATCATATAACAAAAAACACAAACTGAAACAAAGAAAAACAAACAAATGTACACATGAGCAATCTCCCAAGGCAAACCAAGACACAAACTTACCACATCAATAACATACTTTTCATTTGTCAACAAGCTGCTTTGATATGGTAGAGAAGTCTGAGACTTATTTGACAAAGAATATATCTTGGATGTGATTTTACCAAAATGTTTCATGAAGGTTACGACTGGATGGGTTTTAGTTTATTTCGCATGCAAAGGATCACTTTCCAAGAGCTTTGCGAGATACCTGAATTATTTCAGACCAATGTGATACCACTTGATGCACCAGAACAATTTAATTCACCTCTTTCACTGTGTATGCAACAATATTGAGAGGGTAGAAACATTGAAAGCCTATAGTATAAACTGCAAAGCCTCTAAAAACTGAGAGTATGGTGGTAATTGTCTTCCGACCATGTGATCATGAAAGCCATTCAGTGGAAAATGTGAAATAACAGACGTTCCAGTAATGTCCTCTGAATTCTAGAACTTACAGCTCACAAGGGGAAATGTCAAACCCTTTATATATATATATTATTATTATTTTTTAATGAGATGGACTCCATGATACTCTTTGGATTATAAAAAAATCTGACTTAAAAATCTGCTTTCTTTTTAAAAATTAACTACCACACTTAAAGGTTTTTATATACTATGATTTGATTAGCATTTTAGGATAAGGAATCAGTCTGAAAAGAAAATATTTTGCTCTAAGTTTACCTTGATTATTCTAGTATGGGGAAAGAAGTTTATTAAAGGAATATTCTGAAAATAGCATGTGAATGTATACACAGCTGATAAATAAAGCACAACATTTTATTTAAGCCATTACTAAAATATTTAAACATGCACTTGTGTTTAAGGTATAATGTTGCTAGTGGAGTCTGAAGGTTGTTTGCTGCTGAGAAACTGGGTACTGATTTCATTTTCAAGAGGTTTTTTTTTTGGTTGTTATAAATATCTCATAGCATCACAAGAAATAATAGCTCAGCATCTATCTCTTCAATCGTAAATACCTTTTCAGTTCATTCATCTCCTTCATGTGTTCTGAGCTACTAGATTCAGACCTNGTGCTGATTTCATTTTCAAGAGGTTTTTTTTTTGGTTGTTATAAATATCTCATAGCATCACAAGAAATAATAGCTCAGCATCTATCTCTTCAATCGTAAATACCTTTTCAGTTCATTCATCTCCTTCATGTGTTCTGAGCTACTAGATTCAGACCTAGGGAAAAATATTTTTCTCTTTTTCTGCAGTATTTCTTGCTTTGTTTTAGTTACCTCAATAACTCTTTCCCTTTGTTCTGTTTTGGAAGGCATAGCCATTAAGGAATTTCACAACTTATATTTTCTGTCTGAGGCTCAGAAAAGTTTCTCAGCATTTTCTCAAAGTCACATGGGTAACCTCATCACTTACAAAATGCAGGCATAAAGTCCTTAATGTATTGGCTAAAAAGTGAGTATCTGATACCTTTCTCATAGCTCAACAACATTCTGGGTAACAATGCTGAGTATAAAGAATCATGTAAAAATAGAAGTACAATTAAAATAATAGTTCTGGCTCATTCTATTGATACTCTCTTTTCCCCTTTTTAACAGACATTAAATGCTTTCCTTTTCAAAATTAAAAATCATTATTTTAAATATTAAAAGAAAGAAAGAAAGTGAAGTTGCTCTGTCGTGTCCGACTCTTTGCAACCCCATGGACTGTAAACCTACCAGGCTCCTCCATCCGTGGGGTTTTCTAGGCAAGAGTACTGTAATAGGTTGCTGTTGTCTTCTCCAGGGAATCTTTCCGACCCAGGGATTGAACCTAGGTCACCTTCATTGCAGGCAGATGCTTTACTGTCTAAGCCACCAGGGAAGACCTAAATATTAAAACTGCTAATTAAAAAAAAAAGAGAAAAAAACTGCAAGGTACAATCTACAGGGAAATCCATCCTCCACTCTCTCTTCCCCCTACCAAAATAGCTTTAAAATGAGTGTCCAGCCCCAAACAGGCTTTAGATGCAAAGCGGGGAGTGGGCGGTAGCTTGTGGACACAAGCTTGTGGAGGTAGCTGTGTGGAGTGGGAGGTAGTTTAGTTTGCCAGCCCTATCTATTCTCCCCCCTTGGCACCTGGGCTCCAGGGTGGCCAACTGCCTGTAGGAAGGGTCAGTTTGAATCTGCCCCAGAGGCTCTGAGTGGAGTGCAGGCCCGCAACTTGGGGCCAAGATTGGCAGGTTCCACTGGAGCCCACAGGTCAGCAGGTACTGGTCCATGTGCAGGACCAGGAAGGATCCGGGGGGTTCTAGATCCCAGCTGCCATCAGAGCAGTAGGTGGGGTGGGGATAGGTCTGGCCTACCTCAGTTATCAGGATGGCGTGGGCTCAAGCCCTGTCTTCTGCTAGGGTCCCTGGATTCTTCTCAGGTTTCTCTACAGAGCCCATGGAATGCTTCACGTCCTCCACCGTGATGCCCCTGTCGTGTCCTGCATAGTCTCATCTCTGGCAGCCAAGTTGGTGGACGTGGGTGAGAACACAGTTTGGCCGACTCTGGGGTGTCAGCTCCCTTGCTGCCAGCAGAATGTGTGGGGGCTAAGATGATGCCTGGGGTCCTGTTAGCCTATCTCAGCTTTGGCAGCTCTGGGAGCCTGCAGGAGGCATCCTGGGGCCAGCTAGTGTCCAGAGAGCCCAGCGGCTCTGTGACATTCTGGATGCTTAGGGAGAAGCATTCAAGCTCCCGTGGGGAAATGAGGCAAAACCTGGCAGTGGCACTTGAAGACACAGGAGGCGATGCTGATGTCTTCCTTTCCCCTACAGGAGTAGTTCCTCTGGGGTTGCAGGCCAGGCACCGAGAAGATACGGACATTGTTCAGGTCGGGAGGTAGGCCAGGCAGGTCTCAGCATAGTCTCGGGGGCCACACTAGCAAATATAGCCGGTGCCACCCTGTGCATACTACAACCCTCTTGGGCCACCAGGGGAACAGCTGGTGAACTGCTCTGCCCACTTGGTGAGCACAGCGCGTTCTCCCTGCACCTGCGCTGGGACCTGTAAGGCCTCGTGCGGTACACAGGTGGCGCCAAGGGCGGCTCTGCGCCTCTAACACCAGCAAGGCCTAATCTGTGGCGCATTAGCAGCACCTGGGTGCCCAGCCGCGTCTCCGCCTGCTCCTCCCACCGCCCCTATAGCTTCTCGTCACGTGCACGGCTAGGGCATAGCACACGTGGACCTCACGTGGACTTCATCAGGGAGAGCTGCCTTTTCATGGGTGAAGAGTGCGTTTGGTCAGACCAGGGCTCTTGCGGAGATAAGTTAAAGAGACCAAAACCACGACTTGTGCTCAAAGCCCCAAAGCCACAAGGCTGCACTTGGCGGGTTGCGAAACAGCAGGGACTGCACTGGGTAACAGCACTGAACCCGCTCGGGAGCTGGAAGCCGGAGGTCGGGGCAATGACTCAGCGCCCCAGCTCCTGGAGGCGGTCCATGCCAGTCTTGCTGACCACCTTCCTGGAAGACGCATCACTTAGCTCCTGCAACCAGCCCCCTGCCTGCAGTGCCAGCCAGCCTTTCTGAGAAAGAGATCTTTGCTGAAGGGTTAGAAGCAGCCTATCCTGCGGAAGGCGGGGTGTGCAGTCGTCTTCTGCAGCCTGGGCCAGGCTGTTGCCATGCCTGCTGTCCGTCTGGAAGAGGCCAACAGTGCTCAGCTTGCAGGATGGTCGGGGAGCCACACCGGACGTGTCCCAGAACCGTATTATGCTGTCCTTGCGGCTGGTGAGCAGCGGCTCTCGCTGCGATGGCTGCGAGTGAAGTGAAGTCACTCAGTTGTGTCCGACTCTTGGCGACCCCATGGACTGGGGCCTACCAGGCTCCTCTGTCCAGGGGATTTTCCAGGCAATAGTACTGGAGTGGATTGCCATTTCCTTCTCCAGGGGCTCTTCCCAACCCAGGGATCGAACTGGGTCTCCCGCATCGTAGACAGACGCTTTACCATCGGAGCCACCCGGGCTCCAGTTCCAGAGGTGGGCCCCTCCAGTGCTGCAGGAGGCTGGCTGGGAGCTCTCCGGCTGGCTGGCGCTCACCATGCCGGCCCACAGCTTGGCTGGGACAGTGGCGACGTGGCCTGAACAGGTAAGAGTGGACAGAATCTGTCTTAATGCTAAATACGTGCAGGAGAATAATTTTTCTAGTCCTTAACCATACCATTTCACAATACATGACTAAGCAGAAATCTCCAAATATGGGTGGGTTACTCCGTGAGGAGCTGGGTATATTCTTTATTTGAAACAGAAGCTAAGTGTCAAGAAAGTTGGAGGAATTAGCGTATGAAAGATGGATTCTACTCAAGCCTCTGTGGTGCATCATCTCTTAGTTCGTACCAACAATATTGTTCTATCTACCACTTGCAATTTCTAAGTCATTTTCTCATTAAATTAGCTGTTGAACAGGTGTAGCTAAAAGTGTCTTCAATCACTTCTGCCTTAATTTGAGAGAGGAGTTTTGCAAACCACTGAAATTTAATTTTAGAATCTCATTCAGTAGGCTAGAAAAAAAGGAAGGAAAACTGGAATTTTATGGTTTTGCTTTTATATCTATAACCAAAGGAAGGTGACAATGGAATAAAATTATGACAGGTCTAACATTAATAAATTAAAAGGCTTTATGTATATTATATGTGGTGTCTTTTGTGGCGTTTCAGCTGTGATGAGATGGGCGGGTGAGCGGCTTCCTCTAGGACTGACGCCAGCTGGTTTGGAGGACTGGCAGACCCTCAGCTCTCCTTCTCTCCACCATGTTGGAGACTGACTTTATTATCTGCCACAGCTCCATGCCATGCACAGTCTCCAATGGCCCAGAATGCCGGCACGTAACACAGCCCCACTCACCGTCGCACTTATTTTGATTTAGTCATAACTTTAGGAATTGCCTTTTAACAACAACTACAGAAAAAAAGTGAGGGTCATCTACTTCTAATGCTGGAAACCCTGTGATAATCTGTTCCATGCCTGTCTCTTATACACATCTAGATGTGTATAAGAGACAGTTCCTGAATTCAGCCAAAATTAAAAATTATATGTGTGTGTGTGTACATACACACATATACACATGCATATACTGTCTAAGTCACATTCTTCTGGCTAATGGGGCAGATCATTCTTTAAAAAGGTGCTCTTAAGGAAGACCATTAATGAACCCTGCATGTATGTAATAGAAATGAGAAGTATTAAGGGCTGTCTCTTATACACATCTAGATGTGTATAAGAGACAGGTCCAGTACCTGAACAAACTGACCAGAAGGGCTAGAGAAGACTCCAGGGGGTTCACAAAAGAAACCTTCTTCCTGACACTCCCTTTTTGAATATGGCCTGCTAAGAGCTCTTACTGAGTTAATCACCAAATGGAGGTTTGAAATTGATCACTCCACACACACACACACACACACACCCAGCCCCACACCCCACAGGCCCCTGCCCCCCAACAGGTGCAAAATTCCTGCCTCAAGTTGATATCTGTCTTCTACTTAGGGTACTAGACCTTGCCACTTACCTCACCATTGAACAAATATATAGTGCAGTAATCCATAAACGTTAGCATTGCTCCCAAACTATGGTGAGTGTACCAAACCATGAGTCACAGAATATTTTCTCGAAAGCCAAGCCCATCCTTCATGTGAACAGTTATTGAAATGGATGCAAACACACTCATGAGCTATTCAGTTGCTAATATTTAGAACTTTTCCTGACCTTTGAAACCATTTCTCTTAGGTTTCAGATCCTACAGTGAACTGAACATAAAGCTCAGAGATGAACAAATGTAAATTAAGTATATTTTCAGTAAATATACTGAAAGAGCATACTGAAGCAAATTTCACATTACTTCATTTTTGAGCTGGAATTTTTTGCTTTTTTATATAGATAAGTGAATACACAAACACAGCCACACTTATACCTGTTGGTACACACTTGCCTTGTCTTCACTAAAAATAGGCTAACATTCTGGATTGGATGATTTTTTGTGGCATAGTGTAACCAAACTTTTGTCAATCAGGAATTTTTAAAGTCTGTCTTTTGGGATCTCCACTCATTCCTATCAGATTTCTTTCTGAGTAGGTTCCCTTTTGATGGTCAGAGTCAATGTTAAGAAACATATTCACTATCAGGTAGATGTCAACATCTGTTTTAGTTTTATTATAATTTTTTTTTTAGCAGCAGAACAGCACAAATTTCTTGGTAATTTATTTTTGCTATCAGTAACTTTCCATTTTCTCCCTGCTGCCCTTTTGAAATACATTTAAATCTTCCTTAAAATATAGTGAATACTCTTCTAGAGAATGCCTAACTTTATTTTAGTTCCTTTGATTTGTAATGCATAGCTTTAGCAATCTGTCTCAGCATATTATTTGTTTTCATCCCTGAAGCTATATGTTGAGAAGAGATCTCAGAAGTTTGCTTTTCAGGATAACTTCCTAGACTATCAGGTTTCTATTTAGGTCTCATCGCCTTCTGACTAGTTTAACTTTCATGCAGTTTCATAAATTTAGTAAAATTTTTGAAATTTTCCTAAAATTTCGTTTTATTATCGTAAGGAATGGCATGAGATGATTCTGTGTTCCTAGATTTCTATATACTTAATGTACTAAGGAAAAAGCTGCAGCTTCAAAGTAGAGGCTCAGGATGCAGTCGGGTCAGGGCAGTGATAGAATCAATGTGTTGTGTCAGTGGCGGTAGCTGGGGCTTGGATAGGCAATGCTGCCAAAGGTCACCTCATGTCTAAAAGCAAGACCACTGGTATTTATACAGCAACTATTGCACGGGTGCTGCTCTAAATGCTTGTCTTTTCTTTCCCAGTTGAGCTCACATCAAGTCCAGTAGGGGAGTAGATGTTGATTTTCTTGGGGAGTCAATCCATCATTGCTCTGAGAATGTCAGAGCAGGTGCCAGGTGATGGCAGAGTTTCGATTCACTACTGCAAAGATAACATCACTTGGTTACTTCCTTCCAAGTAATCCGCTAGGTAATGCGTCTTGTAAATCTCACATAAACAAGGGTAGTTTTCAAAGAAAATAAGAAAACAACTGTGACAGTAATATGTTGTCCGCATTGATAGGGGTTTTGACCACAAAAGCACTTTGAAATTTTCAAGATGATGATGATATGTGTGTGTGTTTTATCAGTCCTCCATGCTGTGCTTAGTTCAATCTACAATCTTGGAAATGATTCCTTTTTTTTCCCAAGATCCAAGTCATTACTGTGAATAATTAATTAAAAAGCAGAGCTCTACCCTATTGGTAACTTCTTTCGACCTTGAAATAATACCATTTCCTGGCACTGGTGTGGTCATCATGCCTGACCCAGGCTCTGATCAGCTTCCTGCCTATGGTGGGTCAGCACTTCAGGCTTTCACTTTCCTTGTTGAAATGTTTCCTGGTGAGATAAATATAATATTAAATGTGCATGCACTTCCTTACTGTGTTCCTCTTCTGTGCCATTATGTATCTTGAATTAATCTTTTGTGTCTATTTTCTCTTAACTTAGACTATTCTCCAGAAACACTGAATTTGTGAAGCATCAGTTAGTGTGCTGCCCCAAACATTCTCTCATCTCTCAAGGTGCAAGCCTAGCGCTAGACTTTTTCCTTTTTTCATGGTGCATAGAAATTCTGAGACATTCATTGTGCTATTTCTGGTAGATGCCCAGTAAATCTTGCTGAACTGAAACATGCATTTCTTTTATTAAAACAGAAGCTCCCTGGGGACAGGGTTTGTGCCTTAGTGCAACCTGCAGTGTGCATCTGGTATTAGATATTTTAAAAATCTGCCTTTTTTTGACTAACAAATTGATTTGATAAACAATTTTGCTTGAGTTTCTCTTTTTTAGAAAGGTCAAATATTTGATTTGTCTAAAACCTTGCAAGTGCTCTATTTCAGACAGAAGTTCCTAAAAGGGATTTGCTGTGCTGTGCTTGGTTTCTCAGTTGTGTCGGACTCTGTGACCCCAGGGACTGTAGCCTGCCAGGCTCTCCTCTGTCAGTGGGGACTCTCCAGGCAAGAATACTGGAGTGGGTTGCCATGCCCTCCTCCAGGGGCTCTTCCCAGCGCAGGGATCGAACTGTCTCCCACATTGCAGGCGGATTCTGGGCTACCAGGGAAGTTCTAAAGGGGTTTAGGTATCTTCTTACTATGTCACGGTCCTTTTTCTGGTTCCTCTAGATTTTGCTGTGTGCATCTTATGGGGAAATAAAGCATTTGTCCAGTCTGCTTCTTTATAGGAGTAACTGAAAGGGCAATAATTCGGCATTTGCTAGTTTTTAAAAAATGGAAGGAAGGGGAGGCTTTTAATTGTATGGGAAATTTAATTAGATTTAGACTAATTAAATTCATTTTTTATATTAACATGTTCACAAATATTATTGCATCTCGTTAGATTTCATTCTTCTAGCCTTACTGAACAATATTCAGTAGTAGTTTCAGATTACAATAAGTTCATTATGAAGATAAGGTGGAATTAGTGTAGGAAGCTCAGCTGGTTGAAGGGGTCTGTACTTTAATTACTGCAGAGGGTGTGCATATTAATTACAACACAAGTGATATTTACTGTACCTCAGGAACATATGACAGGGTAAAGATACTGACAGCACCAGCTAATAAACTCAGTATGATAATGAGGAGAAAAGACCATAAAAATAGAAGGAAATAAAATTATTCATAAAGTATATTGATCCCAAAGTAAAGACATTAAGCTCTGATGAAGGGCAACAAAAGGGAAGCTCCTCACTTTATCAAACAAATAACCAAAGTAGAGAAATGTTAGCAGGGAGACAGATTGTCATTATACTGGTCACATGATCACACTCCAGAGAGTACACAGGAGCCATAAAATGGGAGATTTTTTAATAAATCAGCAGAAAGCCATACTGTCACCTGCAGGAACCGAGGTCGCAGTGGCTGAGGACAGCTCCTGGGAGTGGAGAGGTTGGATATGCTGCAGTGCAAACACGGAGGAACTGCATACACACACAGTCTGGTTCAGGAGCCAGCACGCCCTCTGGAAAAGCAAGGGGGCACCTACAAATCCTATGGAATAGCTCTCAGAAGCAGTCCAGAGACTATCACCCACTTTCCCCTGTGCTTTGAAATCATCAGCTATGATTTTGAGGAGGTGAAGGGAAACCAGTGAGTCTTGGTTGAATAATTGTTCCCAGGAAGTGCTGATTTCTGTCATGATCCTGTCTAAATCTCAACGGAAGTTCAGATTTTGGTCTAGAGTGATTAAATCTGAAGCTTTATTTTTTTGTTTTCCATGAGCCTTCCAAAGGAAGGGTCAGTTTTCAAACAATCATTTAATCAACTACTAAGCAAGCTCATTTTAGAAAAAAAAAATAAAACTACCCAACATGCTAATTCTTCCTTTACATCAAATAATTAACACAGTCAGGTTTTTCTGCTAAGTATTTGTTATTTTGGAGTTTATTAGCCAGACTGCCACAGATACTGCTCATAGTTGATATATGGGAAAAAAAGGACATTAGTTGACTATTTATTTTAACACATGAAGTGATGATGTGGACAAAACTCTGCACTGCTTTAAGTTAATTTTATAAGGAAAACATTATTTTGTGGGCATATGTGTGATTTTACTATATATTGGAAAAATGTGATGATATATGTTTGTATATATGAATTTGAATGTATATTTTGGGTTGATCAGAAAGTTTATTTGGGTTTTTCTATAACAGCTTATAATATTATACTAGCACCTTAGAATATAATATGCTATTATAATTTTATATCATCTTAGAATAGAATATCGAGGTTAAAACCTCCAAAGAATAATAGTAAACCTAGAGAAAAATGAGAGAAGGGCATACTTTGGGCAGTGCATAACCTGGGCCCACCTCTTGGTGACACAATTAGATTTTTCTGGAAACAAGAAATAAAAGAATATAGTCCTCATTTTGGTTGAAATCTATAAAATCATGAACCAAAAGGTGTAAAATTAAGAATGAAATTGTGGGAAAATCTCACTTTGAAACTTAGGCAAGACAAAAGAAATAACCGATTCACTCAGATATGAAGTATTTTGATTTATGCCTCCTCTAGCAGTAATGATGACAGCCCTGGACGCCATCATGAAGTAGGGGTGCCATCTTGTTTTCAATTTCTCCCTCTGCCCTTTTCAAGGTCTTACTCTTATCCCTGGTACATTCCAGTGGTTTCAAACTAGTATTTCTCTCCTTTGATGGAAGGTTTGAAAAATTCTTTCACTCACATTAAGGGGAAATATAGCCAGGAATATTCTTATTTTAAGAACACAGTGCTTCATGTAAGCTCACATGTTATCACTTGACTGTTAATGAAGTAGTTGAATAGATAAGTGGAAAAATCCACCTGAAATCACCCAAAGCTATCAAATATGCATATGATGCACATGAAAGGTCAAACGTAGAACACAGGGAAAAGAGGTGGTAATTCATGTTTTATAATTGTTGTTGTTGCGAGATGGGTTACTTTTTAAAATTTTATTGGAGTATAGTTGATTTACAATGTTGTTTTCGTTTCAGGTGTACAGCAAAGTGAATCAATTATACATATTCATCTATCTACTCTCTTTTAAGATTCTTTTCCTATATAGGCTATTACAAAGATTTGATTAGAGTTCCCTGTGGAAATTGGTTACTTTCACCAATATTTGTGTGCTAGTATAATGTTAAGGCAGCAAGGCTGTGGTGCTATTTGGTACCTGGAATGTGGCGGGTAGGTGTTTGATAAATATTTGAGTGAACAGATAACAAATGATCGAATGATTGAATGAATCAGCGGATCAGGTGATGTTTTATTAGTCCTTGAAAACCACTGGCTGTGTTTATGCTATGCCGAGTGAAGTGGGTACTGGCTATTACCCTGGCCATGAGCTTTTGTGCTAGCAGTCCCAAATTACAGTATCTCTGTCATCACCTGAGAAGTGAACACCGGCTGGAGGATTTACCACTGTCAGGTAACTAGGCCCTTGCCTTGTGTTTGGATGTAAAGTATGTAGGTCATAATGGGAAACTGATGCACTTGTGTTGAAATCTGCACCATGAAGCTGTCTGCAACTCACCCCTTGAGAGGTTCAAAGAGCTTTATGCTAAATATAAAAAGCTTTAGCAGACTTTCAGTTATCAAGATGTTGACGTATTTTTTGTTGCTGTTGTTCAGAATATCCTGACACTTGGAAACAAAAGAATGGTTTAGGTGCATACCAGTTATGTGTATGAGTTTCTTGGAAACAGATGGAAAATTCCAAGCCCATGACCCCCTATCAACTAGGATTTAGGCTGGGCTTAGTTACTGAGTATCATCCTGATTTCCTGTGAGTGCTTATGGATGTCTGATATGACTTTACTTCTCTTTGTCAAGGTTTAAAATCTTTCCCCTTTGTATGACTTTTCCTGGTCCCTTTCACAAGGTTCCTGCTGCCCTCGCGTCATCTCACTGCCCTTAGCTTCTTCCCTTTCTTTGTATACTTTGCTTCACTGATACGTAGTTCGTTGTTCACCATTGGTTTTCATCCTCCCATCTAACTTGGTTCTGATACTGTTTTTACAATTGATATTTTTTTTCTTTTTTGTATGTTTACTGGCTAATTTTTGAACTTGCCATTGTGGAACTGCACTTTTCTTTTTCAGTAGAGAAAGAGTTAAGTTTGTTGAGAAACTAGTTTGGGGACATCAATCAATCAATGCCCATTTAAGAAAGAAGGGTGGTTTTCAGCATCCTCCATTTATTTCTTCTTTGAATTATGAGGAGATAAGGAATATTTGATGTAGTTTATTAAATAGACATGGATTCTGATGTTCAATAGATCTTAGATAAAAGGATTTAGGAATTAAAATAGCAGTGAAACAAAATGAGCTGTGCCATCTAAAGACAGGGGTAACAGCCTAAATCATCAAGTTAAGGAAATAATTATTTTTACATTTGGAATAAGTATATAGGCAGTCTCACCACACCATATTGGTTAAAATTAAATGTTTACATTTAAACAAATAAGTGATCTTTTAAAATATATTACATTTGACCCAATATGCTTTGTAGTCTCTGCAGTTACAGGGAGCCACAAGATCCTATGTTTCAGCCTCATAGAACATCTTGTTAACATTCACTGCAGTGGAGCAAAAATTAAAGGAAGTCCTCAAAGCATTTGAACCTTAGTGAAGAATTTAAGTCCTTTAAGCATCTCAAGCTCCATGTAATTTCATAGATTAAAGTTTTAAGAGGTTAAGGTTCTGGTATAACAGATTTGTGTTTGTGTACATTGATAATTAGGAAAAAGTATTTTATGAAATTCTGAGGAGGTAAGATTAAATGGTTAATTAAAAATTATAACATTCTAATCAATAAAAGAGATGAATATGATTGTTCTTGCCATTCTATTTCTTGGACCTTGTAAATCTTCATAAATTCTCTTCCATTTTTAAAAAAGATCATGTTATATATTCATTTACCACAAAGTGGGAGCCATAGTCAAGGTTTCCTATAAGTTTTAGGTTCTAGGGCTCCAAAGAGTGTGCTCAAATAATAATTCATTGAGAAATCTCAAAAATGCCTCATAGAACATAATAGTAATAGAGTAAAGAAACAAAAAAGGCAACTGTGATAAAAGATTCACAAATTTCTCAGGAACTGTCAAATTGATCAACATCCCTAGGG
The DNA here is from genome assembly GCA_006410675.1 of Oreotragus oreotragus. Taxonomy (NCBI): domain Eukaryota; kingdom Metazoa; phylum Chordata; class Mammalia; order Artiodactyla; family Bovidae; genus Oreotragus; species Oreotragus oreotragus. The sequence continues at coordinate 162,235 of SJYX01010187.1, read as the reverse complement.
ACTATTGAGAAGAGGGAAGGTATCATGCTTGTATTTGATTTAACAATAAAAACACTAAAGCAAACTGTTTGATTTCGTTTGGGAAAGGTCATTTTTTCAGTTACCGTCTCTGAAACAGTCCCACCCTCTGTTCCTTCATTCCTGTTACAATTAGTCATTACCTACTATTGCTTGTGGTTTGTTGGCAATTCCTAACTGCAATCTGTTGCTCTGTGACAGATCGATTCTTTTAGCCCAGACTCATTCCTGAATTCAGCCAAAATTAAAAATTATATGTGTGTGTGTGTACATACACACATATACACATGCATATACTGTCTAAGTCACATTCTTCTGGCTAATGGGGCAGATCATTCTTTAAAAAGGTGCTCTTAAGGAAGACCATTAATGAACCCTGCATGTATGTAATAGAAATGAGAAGTATTAAGGGACTCCCTCTGCAGAATGAGTTCAGAATGCACATATGTAGATGGTAGAATTTGAAGTATATTCATTTACTCTCTCGTCACTTTTAAAGGAGATAATTTCAGGGCAGTATTTTTGTTAGAGAAGAGGAGTTGCTTCTGAGCCTACAGAAGAGAATTTGTAGAAATCTTGTTTACACCCACACACATAAAGATGTGTACACACAGCACTACGTTTAAATAATTCCAGTAAGATTCATATTGCTAGGGTTTTTCAGAAAAAGAAATTAAAGTTTTGTTGCAAGCAATTTAACAGTCAGAGCTTTGGTGTAGCAAAATATATGCTTCATAGCCCTTCAAGATTTACGCAGTTTGTACATATAGATATATGCTGTATATATTTTGAAGTGATACGTATGTTGAATTTTTTTCCTCACTTAAAACCATGCTGCATAATTGATTGGGAGAGTTACTCTCGTCACAGTCTATTTTTGCAGCAAAGCAGAGGCTATTCGAGATGCTTGTGGGTTTTTTTTTTTCCTTAAATGCTTTACTTTATTGCAAGGAAAAGGAAAACTAGTCATTATATAGCATAATACTGTTCTTCAGTAATTTTTTCTGAACAATGCTGAATTAAGTAACATTGTTGCATGGCAAGATCAATATGTAACATTTTTTCCATTAGCCTTCGGTGTTACTGTTGTCTGACTCAGTGCAACTGTATTTGGTGAAACACACACACAATCATACATACTTAATCATACATATTCACGTGCTCCCTGACGTTTTAAAAATGTATAGTCCTTTGAGTTTGCTACCTTACATATCCAAGGAACAGCTTGCTTCTCAACATTTATATATAATAAGATTGTCTCAATCACAAGGCCAGGGTCACACGAGTTGCCAAATTAAAAAATTGGTGGTCTAGTGAGGAAAACACTGCTTAACCAAAAGGCAGATGTTTCACTCTGTTATACATTGGTGGAATACCTTCAATTTGTCAGCATCATTTTCGCAAAGTATAAATTAGCCACTGTCATGATTCCTATTTCCATTTCACGTTTTTAAAGGCCCCCCCACCCCGTTTGACTCCTGGAAAACTACCAGCTTTCTTCACTCTAAAAAATGAGACAAAGTAGTCATTTATGAGAAATTACTGTAACTGTTTGATAAATATTTAAAAAATCTTTTTCAAGCTCAGTTTGTAAGGAGGCTGTAGGTATTATGGTTATAATGCAACTTTACAAATAAATCCATGACAGCTGATGCAGAATTTAAATAGTATATCAATATACATATGCGATAGGGGCTAGAAAATACCATATGCAAGATTAGGTTGCAAAATGCTTGCATATTTAGTCTAATTACTCTTCTTACCAAATCCTTTTATGAATAAAAAGAAGAGTTCTTAAACACAGAAATGTGGAAATTGAGAACTGAAAATGTTACCTGCAAGTAACCAAGAGATATAGAAAGGGGCAGCTGTATTACACTTTGCTTTGTATCAGTACTGCCTTTATAGTGACTTGATATAACCTTTCTCCAAAATTAAAAGAGTTTTTTGTTGGCAATTAACTTTTTTCACAAAACTGTAACTTTACAAGACTTGATAAGAAAAATTACTTAATACACTAATTTATTGGAATGTTACATAAGATTATAGTCTACTTTAAACACGATATCATTGTACGTAGACTCCAAAGACTATCAGATTATTCAAATTTTACTAGATCTGAATAAATAACAGAAAACACACAGAAACTAATTCAAACATATTTCTTTGTTCTGGTAAATTACTACATATGCCTCTAGCGTCCTAGTATCTGTGGTTCTATAAAAGGAGACTTTTTTTTGCCCTCCCAGTGTGTTTTATCCACCATTTAAAAACACATTTGAAATATATTGCAATCGTGTGAGAAGTGACATAAATACATTTGGTGATTAATATTTATTTGATCAACTGTGAGTGCAACAGTATGACTTCTAATTTGAAACCACACAAGCTTCCTTTTCAGCAGTCCTGCCTTTCAAAGCCTTTCATTTGCTATAGCACACGCTGATCTTGGAAAGAGAATNACTGTTCTTCAGTAATTTTTTCTGAACAATGCTGAATTAAGTAACATTGTTGCATGGCAAGATCAATATGTAACATTTTTTCCATTAGCCTTCGGTGTTACTGTTGTCTGACTCAGTGCAACTGTATTTGGTGAAACACACACACAATCATACATACTTAATCATACATATTCACGTGCTCCCTGACGTTTTAAAAATGTATAGTCCTTTGAGTTTGCTACCTTACATATCCAAGGAACAGCTTGCTTCTCAACATTTATATATAATAAGATTGTCTCAATCACAAGGCCAGGGTCACACGAGTTGCCAAATTAAAAAATTGGTGGTCTAGTGAGGAAAACACTGCTTAACCAAAAGGCAGATGTTTCACTCTGTTATACATTGGTGGAATACCTTCAATTTGTCAGCATCATTTTCGCAAAGTATAAATTAGCCACTGTCATGATTCCTATTTCCATTTCACGTTTTTAAAGGCCCCCCCACCCCGTTTGACTCCTGGAAAACTACCAGCTTTCTTCACTCTAAAAAATGAGACAAAGTAGTCATTTATGAGAAATTACTGTAACTGTTTGATAAATATTTAAAAAATCTTTTTCAAGCTCAGTTTGTAAGGAGGCTGTAGGTATTATGGTTATAATGCAACTTTACAAATAAATCCATGACAGCTGATGCAGAATTTAAATAGTATATCAATATACATATGCGATAGGGGCTAGAAAATACCATATGCAAGATTAGGTTGCAAAATGCTTGCATATTTAGTCTAATTACTCTTCTTACCAAATCCTTTTATGAATAAAAAGAAGAGTTCTTAAACACAGAAATGTGGAAATTGAGAACTGAAAATGTTACCTGCAAGTAACCAAGAGATATAGAAAGGGGCAGCTGTATTACACTTTGCTTTGTATCAGTACTGCCTTTATAGTGACTTGATATAACCTTTCTCCAAAATTAAAAGAGTTTTTTGTTGGCAATTAACTTTTTTCACAAAACTGTAACTTTACAAGACTTGATAAGAAAAATTACTTAATACACTAATTTATTGGAATGTTACATAAGATTATAGTCTACTTTAAACACGATATCATTGTACGTAGACTCCAAAGACTATCAGATTATTCAAATTTTACTAGATCTGAATAAATAACAGAAAACACACAGAAACTAATTCAAACATATTTCTTTGTTCTGGTAAATTACTACATATGCCTCTAGCGTCCTAGTATCTGTGGTTCTATAAAAGGAGACTTTTTTTTGCCCTCCCAGTGTGTTTTATCCACCATTTAAAAACACATTTGAAATATATTGCAATCGTGTGAGAAGTGACATAAATACATTTGGTGATTAATATTTATTTGATCAACTGTGAGTGCAACAGTATGACTTCTAATTTGAAACCACACAAGCTTCCTTTTCAGCAGTCCTGCCTTTCAAAGCCTTTCATTTGCTATAGCACACGCTGATCTTGGAAAGAGAATTTGTTAGATGTACTTTTTCCTTCTCTTTTTCCAACTTAACTGTTGAAACTGGAGAGTGGGCATTTCCCCTTCTTTCCAGGTATGCCATATTGAAACTTGTGAGATGTGTGAGTGCATGGGGAAACTCTTAGAGTCTAGGCCTCTGGGTGATTCCTGAGGGCTTATCCTGTTGCAACTTGTTCCAGGGTGCGTATATTTAAAGGTCTACGTATACATTGTCTGCAATAAGTAAATATGCTCCCACACACGTTCTGTAAAAATGGCAGAATAGATGTCAGGAAGACATCTCCTGATCTTAAATAATGTCTCTGTTCTCTTTCATATGATTATTCCCATTGTTTTATTTCTGTCCCCTGTGCTTGTGGTGTCTTTTGTGGCGTTTCAGCTGTGATGAGATGGGCGGGTGAGCGGCTTCCTCTAGGACTGACGCCAGCTGGTTTGGAGGACTGGCAGACCCTCAGCTCTCCTTCTCTCCACCATGTTGGAGACTGACTTTATTATCTGCCACAGCTCCATGCCATGCACAGTCTCCAATGGCCCAGAATGCCGGCACGTAACACAGCCCCACTCACCGTCGCACTTATTTTGATTTAGTCATAACTTTAGGAATTGCCTTTTAACAACAACTACAGAAAAAAAGTGAGGGTCATCTACTTCTAATGCTGGAAACCCTGTGATAATCTGTTCCATGCATTCAAATGAAAATATGACTTCTTGGCAGAGAATAGCATTATAATGTAAAATCCCATATGCTGTTATACAGTATGTTGCAATCTGTTTTACGGCTGCCTCTATTCTAACGAGTGAATACTGCCAATAAAGCAATTGAAGATAACACTAATTGCTTATTTCTGTGATCCATAATTTTTATGGCTGCCTTATAGCTCTTTAGTCAAATAGATGCTTTTTGGCCTTTAAGATCTAGAACTCATGTATTGAAGCAATTGAAACTGGAAATGTACACGCTGGCCTGAGAGGCTTTTCTGTACTTGATGGACAGAATAATAATGAAAAGAAAAATAATGGAAAGATACCAAAATATATGGAAGTCTTACACTGGCTCCAGGAGGCAAACACAGATTTTATCAATACTTAGGTACTGAGCGACTTCACTTTCACTTTTCACTTTCATGCATTGGAGAAGGAAATGGCAACCCACTCCAGTGTTCTTGCCTGGAGAATCCCAGGGACAGGGGAGCCTAGCGGGCTGCCGTCTGTGGGGTCGCACAGAGTCGGACACGACTGAAGTGACTTAGCAGCAGCAGCAGGTAATAAATGGCTGTGTATGAAACTGAATTAGGCTGTTAGGTCTTTACTAGCTTCATTCATCTGGGGGCCTGTTGAATGCAGAAATGACCCTGGAGTGGTGGTGATGGCAGGACTGTTTGATCTGGGCTTTGCCACATATTGACAATATGATTTTGTGATCTTGAGCCAGTAATTCAACTTTTCTGAGTTTAGTTTTCTCCTAGGAATGCTGTGATGACTAACTGGATGGGAACATACTTCAGTGACTATATTGTACCCATGTTAATGATTGTTTGTTTGATTCTTATTTGGGGCCATCATGACATGCTTTCTCATGAATAATTTGTAGAAACCTAGATCATACATCATTTGTCCAAGAACTGTTCCAGTCTTTTGCCCCTCAGAGACCATGGACCAGCAGCCCCAGCCTCCCTTGGGAGCTTGGTAAAAGATGTAGGATCTCTTTCCACTCTAGACCTGCCGACCAGATTCTTCCCTTTTTCAGAATCCCTAGGTGATTAATAGACACACTAGCCTAACTTGCTTCATAAATGAGAAAGTTCAGATGCAGCAAGGTGAATTGGTTTTCACGAGGTTCCCAGTGCACTCAGAGTTAAGCCAGGACAAGAACCCAGGTCATCATACCCTACATCTAATCCACACTGTCTCTCCACCTTAAAATATAGAAGGTTTAATTTTATCGTGTGACAGATTTCAGATTAACTACATGGGCTCAAAAGTGGGCAACATGTTTGTAGCTTAAAATAGTTTAAGTCAGAAAAGCCATCTGTTTCTGCTTTATTTGGTCAGATAGAAAAAATAAGAAAGCATTCAATCAATAGGTTGTATTACTGAGCTTAAAATATATAAAATGTGTCTAGAATACCCATAGATTTCTATTCGTGAAGTTCAGTAGACACATTCTCAAATTGAAAGATTTAAGATATATGCCTTTAAATTCAAATAAAGTGCACATGCAAAGATCACAGGACCTACCATTCTATTTTTTCTATTTGTATCCAGCTTTCTAGCTATTATGATCTCTTTGATAGGAAAAAGAGATGATGCATATGTATAAATAAATATTTATGTCTCCTATTCCAATAGAAATATAAATGTGCTGTGCCCAAATGGAGGTGCAAAAGGATTTTACAAACAATAGCTTAAAAATGCTCACAATTCTCTGATGAGATATATACTCTAGTTCTGAAAAAATAGCCCTAGATCAGTTTAATCATAATATATACATATATAACCTGTATATATGTTATTGAACACACTGGTAATGTTGCCTTTATTAAGAGCTGAGCATTGTGAACATGTAAATTACCTCATTTAATACTCACCAAGGCTCTATGGGATGCTATTATAATCCTCATTTTATTAGTGAGTGATGACCCTCAGATTGGGAGGGGTCAAGAAATGACACACAGCTGCAAGATACAACACAGAGAGAAACATCAGGAATAAAGAGTTTAAGTAAATCTTCTAAATTAATGTTGTGACTTGGAAGTAAAGTGTTTGAGTCATAATTTCTCAGGTTCTGATATCATAGAGGTCTTCTCTAGATGTGAATTTCTACCATAATTTTGTGCAGTGAGGCTGGGACAGTGGTGGCTTTTTCTTCCTTTCGCCCCAAGCTCACAGGTGGATGGGACAGCTGAGGTTCTGGACTCCTTGGAGTAGCCTGTAGCCAGAGAAAGAAGGAACCTTAAGCTCATCTCCTCTCCACTGTTGGTCTCTGCTTCTCCAATGATGCTGAGTCTGGGTTCTTGGTTCAAAGACTCTTTTCTCTAGAACTGAGACTGACCACAAATAAGTTTTTGTTAAAAATGCCAACATAACTTGCCAATGAAAAGTACTTACTTTTCATACTTTCTTAATGAAGTCAGCTGCACAGGCTTTCACAGAGAGATGAACACTGAAGCCAGGAGGAAGAGAGTTACCCACAATAGTTCTAGATACAGCTGTGGGAGCTGCTTTATGACTGACAGTGTGGAATTCAGGAGAAACGCTTGAAAGAAAAGCAAGGAGCACAAATGAGAAAGAACCAGTGAAAGTAATTGACAGAGTCTAAGTAAAATACTTGTTAATAAGAAAATGGTAAAAAATGATTGATCTGGAAAAAGAACGAAATCTTAGGCATACAAGAAAACTCATGAAATTCACCACCCCTGTTTTATAGGACACATTGGGCTCCATGCTAATAGTCCTTGTGTGGAATCTCTAAAGCTGCACCTTGCCAAATGTTCACTGTTACTATATGTGAAACCTCATCATGAAAGGAATATGATCAGAAAAAAGGAATATTGCAACCAGCTGTAACCTATAGCACTCAAGTATCTCACCTTAAGAGACAAACCCTGTTACTTAATGCCAACACTTTGTAACACCTCACAGAAAAAAATGGTTTTTGTCCTTGGATTTACTTTCTTTTTTATTAGGTGACTAGATTCTACATTATCTTAGAGTTCTAGTTTTGACTACCTGATTTTTTAAAAAAATACTGGAGAAAAGACCAGTTTAAATATCTCCGCCTCCCAATAAGATATTTGAATATATTGCAGTATTTATGATACTTACAGAATGTTATTAATGAAAAATTTCAGAGAAAAAGTAATAAATCATCTCTTGGATACAAAAAGAAGTAACCTATCACAAAATTCTTATTTTTTAGAAGAAACCTCATGTAATGTGCAGCCTATCATGATTAGAGAAACAATGAGTCTTCATTCTTTTTACTTTAAATTCTGGCTAATTTTTAAAACTTTTCTGCTTTACTTTAGAAATAGGATTCTGGCATTGCCTTCCTGTTGGGCTCTGATCAGCTTGATTTTTCTCCTACACCAAAGGGCTTTTATTTCATCTTTTTTGTGAAATTGGCTAGTTTCCTAAAGTTACTCTTCTATTATAATTTAACACATTAAAAGAGGAAGAAAAAAAGGGAGATCTAATATGGTATTATTTTATTACTACATAAAACTCCATTGTCAGAACAGAAAATACAGGAAAGGCTCTGCACACAGATGGCTAAAAAGTTAAAGCTGAGTAAATGATCAGAGAGAGAAAAACAGAATTGTGTTATAGTCGATGTTCCTCGATATTATTTTGTATGCATGTCTTTGAATTTGAAATTCAAATAAGGCTTATATATATATATATATACATAGTTAAAACAATTTTTTGTTAAACAAGCAGACCAGATATCCAGATAAGAAGATGCTGTTGGAATTATAGGGATTAATATGAACAAACTTAACCCTTTTTAACTTACCATCACGTAATGTTTCCCGCTTACATGCCACGAGGATTCTGGGCAGGGCCAGCTGGGGGCAGCTTGGAGGGGTGCAGAGGGAAGGGGGATGTGAGGGAGAGGAATAATAGAAACCTTTTTACTGTATTGATGTGAAATGAAAAGTAATTCAGAAATGCAATTTAGTGATGACCTCTCCTCTGGGTGGCTATGGAAAACAGCCTTGTTTTCTTTTTATAAAGAAATGCTG
>SJYX01010187.1:106026-151026 GCA_006410675.1 Oreotragus oreotragus | reverse complement strand
AATACAAGGGATACCCATTGTGAATTTATTAAGTGCTCAGAGGATGTCAGGCAACTCCAGTTAAATCCAGAGATTTACAAGTCTTATTCAAGTCTCCGTTCTTGTTCTCAACTAGCTCACAGTCTAGAAGAAGCAGACATGTGGAAACCAAATTACATGAAAAATAGCTGGCATCTAAGTGGGGAGTAGAATATAATCTATTGTTTGTGGGAAAACACTGGAACTTTTGTGTGTATATATTTCTCAGACTCATTGTTTTAAATTTCCCTTCTTGGGGCTTTCCTCACAGTCCCAAGTATTTAAGACTTTGCCTTCCAGTGCGGGAGGGGCACGGGTTTGATCCCATATGCATCATGACCAAAAACCAAAATAGAAAACAGAAGCAATATTGTAACAAATTCAGCAAAGACTTTAAATATGGTCTACATAAAAATTTTTTAATTAAAAATATTTTGCTTCTTATACTTAATATACATGGCATAAATGTATAAATTGAGAAATGAAAAAATTAAAATTCAACATTTAAATTGTCTTTATTATGGAATCTAATTATATCTTTATCTCACATGTAGATGTTTTCATAATTCATTTGGGAACTAACATCATATGGCAGTGGTCATATTGTGCATGGAAAGTTTGGAAACTTTAATTAAAATAGTCTTGGTTGTCGGGGAAGGCAGTGGCACCCCACCCCAGTACTCTTGCCTGGAAAATCCAATGGACAGAGTAGCCTGGTGGGCTGCAGTCCATGGGGTCGCTAACAGTCGGACAGACTGAGCGACTTCACTTTCACTTTTCTCTTTCATGCATTGGAGAAGGAAATGGCAACCCACTCCAGTATTCTTGCCTGGAGAATCCCAGGGATGGGGGAGCCTGGTGGGCTGCCGTCTATGGGGTCACACAGAGTCTGACATGACTGAAGTGACTTAGCAGCAGCAGCAGCAGTCTTGGTTGTACCAATAGTTAGCATGTCCTTAAGCAAATAATTTATCCTTTAAGCTATCTGAGATTCTGTGTCTTATCTCTTCTACCTTAATTTCTGCTCCTCCTAAATAATAGACATTTATTGAAAGATTACAATGGACTAGAACTTTTCTAAGCAATGTGTTAATTCATTAGCTTCTTGTAACAATGTAATGATAGAGGTACTATAATCACCCCATTTTATAAATTAAGAAACTGAAGCAAAGACATATTCAGTGACTTGCCCAACATGGCAAAATTAAGCACTGGCAGGCCAGGAGTCTGAAGGTTGGGTTAGAGGATTTCTAAAATAACATTTAATTCTTAATTCATTGAATCTACCATGATGGTGCCGAGTTCATTTAACAATTTATTGATGATTTATTGATTATCATCTGTATCACAAAACTGTATGCCAGATATTGTGATGTGGATTATGTAAAAATGAAAGAAGGTTCAGAGTCTATTTGGAAAGATAGCCATGTAGTCTTAAAACTATAGAAACTCAGATGAGAAAGCATGGATTGGCCAGGAAATGTCAGAAAAAACAACATTAATAAGACTCCTAAGGTAGGCATAGAGAATGACAGGCAGGGGACTTCCCTGGTGGTTCAGTGGTTTAGAATGCATCTTCCAATACAGGGGATATAGGTTTGATCCCTGGTTGGGGAACTAATATCCCATGTACTGCAGGACAACCAAGCCTGTCTGATGCAACAAGAGAAGCCTGCATGCTGCAATGAAGACCCAGCTCAGCCAAAATAAAGGAAGTAAGAGAGAGACAGAATGACCGGTAAACAAAAGGTGGAGTCAGAACAGAGGGGACAGTGTTCCCCTGGGAACAAATGTAAAAAAATAGAATGCATTTGAGAACCTGAAAGTATTTCAGTACATTGTGTTTGGTGAAATACAGATGGCAAGAAATGAGACAGAGGCAAGATCCTGACTAGTCTCTGGGTGTGGATTTTAGCTTTTAGTTACTGAGAGATTTTAAAGGATGGAGTGATATTGTCAGAGGTGTATTTTATATTCTGGCTTTGGTGAGGAGATTGGAGAGGAGAGATGTAAATAGATCCTGGGAGTCCGGCTTTAAGAGTATTGAAATTGTTAGTTCACTCATCCATTTATGAAATTCTATTAGTTTCTTCATTTAACCGATTTTTCTTGTGCAGTAGCATACCAGACACTGTTGTCAGTGCTTGAATGATATGAGTGAAGAAAACGGGCAAAAACCTTTGCCCTTGAGGAGATGAGAACCTAGCGTAATTCAGGTGCAATTAAGAGGAAGGACTTGAAGGGTTTGTGAGATATGTAGGAGGTAGAACCGACAGGACTAGTGGTTAGGACTGAATCATGGATTCTTAAAATAAGATCTGAAAACCCATGGAGAATCAATCCTGGATTGACAGAAAATGATCTCAACAACTAAGAAGGGAATTGATCACTTAAGAAAGCTGAGAAAATATAGTCAAACTGATTTCATGGGCACAGGGGATGGAGTGGGGAGGGGTCGATGGTCTCTGAGAACCTTCCCCGAGACCTCAGGATGGTTCATGAGATGAGACTAACCATTGGCAATTGCCTGCTACTACCCTCCTGACCTTCAACCACAGAGGTTTCCAAAGCAAAACTTCCTCTTGAAATTTTTGGTTTTCCATTTGGTGTAAGAATTAATATGATGTCACTGACATATATGCTCCTGGAAAGGACTTCCTGAAAGCAGAATAATGGACATAACGTGTTTGTGCTGTGAGTTTAGATTTTCAAGCCTTACATAAGACTTGAAGATTGTCCTTTGGATATCTTTCCCAATCAGAGTAAGGGTCAGGCCCATTTATTGCAAACTTTAAAGAATAATATGTCAACTTTGAGGAAGAAACAGCAAGTTTAAAATGAACTTGAATCACCCTGAGCACTTTGCAACAAGTTTCAACAGGTAACAGTTCTGCATTGCCACATGTGGCCTCCTTGATCTGCCAAGGCAAATAAAGCTTTATAGAAATAATCACCAACGGAGAGAGGCTGGGTGAGGTTGCGGTTAGAACATCAACTCTTCAGGGCTCTGCTGCTGCTGCTGCTGCTGCTGCTGCTGCTAAGTCACTTCAGTCGTGTCCGACTCTGTGTGACCCCATAGACGGCAGCCCACCAGGCTCCCCCATCCCTGGGATTCTCCAGGCAAGAATACTGGAGTGGGATGCCATTTCCTTCTCCAATGCATGAAAGAGAAAAGTGAAAGTGAAGTCGCTCAGTCTGTCCGACTGTTAGCGACTCCATGGACTGCAGCCCACCAGGCTACTCCATCCATTGGATTTTCCAGGCAAGAGTACTGGGGTGGGGTGCCATTGCCTTCCCTGCTTCAGGGCTCTACAGTGCCTTTTTAGCCTTAGTGTTGACTCATTTGAAGCGAGCATCGGGTCAAATTCTTAACTTTTGTATGCCTGCTTGTCCATTGGGAGAAGTGGCAGAAAGGTAGTACTTGGCGCCCAGACAAGGTCCCTGAAGTGTTTTAAGAGCCTGAATTGAAAGGCTGCAACGTCAAACAGAAGTGGACAGGATTCTGTTTTTATGGACAGCATGAATAAGAAGCAGAGGTGATGTGACTGAAACATCTCTGAATAACAGTCTTTCAGAAATGGGGAATGATTTGCAGAAGCCCAGAAGGCAGGGAGGTCATACATCTTGACCCTGGCCAGGGTCACTTGGCATCTAAGGGACAGTGCTGGAGCTGGCCTCAGATCCTTGTGGGCTTGGAGGAGGAGAGCAAGCAGAGGGCTCCCTCTCCACTGGTCGGGCCCCATGGCATGCTGCTAAAGTAACTTTGGTACCTTCAGGCTGTTCACACAAATTTAGATGATGCATCAGCCTTTGGGAGACAAGTGATAAAATGTAAACCCCAGAGAAAGAAAGGGTCTTTGTTTACTTTCCCTTCTGGTGTATGGCTAAACAGGTTAAACACCTGTGAGAAGAGGGTGCTTCAGGGACAGCCTCGTGCTCAGTTTGTTCATGGATGTCTTGGAGATTGCATTCCTCTTCTTGTGCAATGATTAGTTGCCTCTTCATCACTGGCAAGGCTGGCAGTGAGGAGCATGGCCTTCACCTGCAGGTGTTGCCATGGCAAAGGACACTTGGAATAGATTCAGACAACATTAAAAGGCAAAAGTGAAAATGAGCGTTGCCAGAAAAGAGAAGCTGATTCAAGGATATGTTTGAGTGGATCAAATTGCCTCCCTCACAATAGCCATTGCCAAGCTCAAGATCAACCCCACCTTTCTCCTCCTGACTCCTGAGGGTCTCTGAGTCTCAGGAATCTGGTGCAGAAGCTATTTTTTAAGTTAACATATTTGTTAACAATATAGCAATANCCCTCACAATAGCCATTGCCAAGCTCAAGATCAACCCCACCTTTCTCCTCCTGACTCCTGAGGGTCTCTGAGTCTCAGGAATCTGGTGCAGAAGCTATTTTTTAAGTTAACATATTTGTTAACAATATAGCAATATTTATTGTTATCACACTGTAAAAATTATTCTACTAGGAGACATAGTTTGGTTTCTTAATCCAAGCAGAATTAACAATTTAAGAAATGAGAATAGGTTTATAGACTCGATTAAACAATTTATTTTCCCTTATTCAAAAATTGGCTATCGGGGTCTTTCCTGGTGGTCCAGTGGTTAAGACTTCGTGCTTCCAGTGCGGGTGGTGGTGGTGGGGTGGGTTCGATCCCCAGTCAGAGAAAAGATCCCATGTACCATGTGGTGTGGCCAAAAATTTAAAAATAATTCAAAAATCGGCTAGCAAAGTAGTTCATTTTATTTACTGCCTGGATTTTGTTCCCTCATTACCACCTTTTTTGCTTTCTGCATGGCATTTCAAGAAATTTCAAGTGTTTTTTTACATTTCTCCTGTGTGACTTTAAGAGATTTTTTATTTTTTTCTATCTTCCCCTTTCTACATTTTTGCTTATTGTTTAGAATAATCTGGTTTGTTTTCACTAAGATTCCTCAGAACCTGAAGACATTTATGATCAGATTTTCTGTAGGTCATTATCCTCTAAGTTAAATAGTACTACCCACATATCTCTAATTTTAGGAATTTCCAAGTAAAGCCTGGAAGAGAGTCCCTCTTTTTTTTTTTTTTACTCTGATTGATTAATTCACTTTGTTATCTATGTAGTGATGTCTTTTATATAACAGGGAGCCCAGTTTGACACTCTGTGACAACCTAGAGGGATGGGAGGAAGGGTCAAGAAAGAGACAAGATCTATCTATATGTATGTGTGTATATATATATTTATATACACACTTATTCTTTGCAGCCAAAGATGGAGAAGCTCTATACAGTCAACAAAAACAAGACCAGGAGCTGACTGTGGCTCAGATCATGAACTCCTTATTTCCAAATTCAGACTTAAATTGAAGAAAGTAGGGAAAACCGCTAGACCATTCAGGTATGACCTAAATCAAATCCCTTATGATTATACAGTAGAAGTGAGAAATAGATTTAAGGGCCTAGATCTGATAGACAGAGTTCCTGATGAACTATGGAATGAGGTTCGTGACATTGTACAGGAGACAGGGATCAAGACCATCCCCATGGAAAAGAAATGCAAAAAAGCAAAATGGCTGTCTGGAGAAGCCTTACAAATAGCACTGAAAAGAAGAGAGGCGAAAAGCAAAGGAGAAAAGAAAAGATATAAGCATCTGAATGCAGAGTTCCAAAGAATAGCAAGAAGAGATAAGAAAGCCTTCTTCAGCAATCAATGCAAAGAGATAGAGGAAAACAACAGAATGGGAAAGACTAGAGATCTCTTCAAGAGAATTGGAGATACCAAGGGAACATTTCATGCAAAGATGGGCTCGATAAAGGATAGAAATGGTATGGACCTAACAGAAGCAGAAGATATTAAGAAGAGGTGGCAAGAATACACAGAAGAACTGTACAGAAAAGATCTTCACGACCCAGATAATCATGAGGATGTGATCACTAATCTAGAGCCAGACATCTTGGAATGTGAAGTCAAGTGGGCCTTAGAAAGCATCACTAAGAACAAAGCTAGTGGAGGTGATGGAATTCCAGTTGAGCTGTTTCAAATCCTGGAAGATGATGCTGTGAAAGTGCTGCACTCAATATGCCAGCAAATTTGGAAAACTCAGCAGTGGCCACAGGACTGGAAAAGGTCAGTTTTCATTCCAATTCCAAAGAAAGGCAATGCCAAAGAATGCTCAAACTACCGCACAATTGCACTCATCTCACACGCTAGTAAAGTAATGCTCAAAATTCTCCAAGCCAGGCTTCAGCAATATGTGAACCGTGAACTCCCTGATGTTCAAGCTGGTTTTAGAACAGGCAGAGGAACCAGAGATCAAATTGCCAACATCCGCTGGATCATGGAAAAAGCAAGAGAGTTCCAGAAAAACATCTATTTCTGCTTTATTGACTATGCCAAAGCCTTTGACTGTGTGGATCACAATAAACTGTGGAAAATTCTGAAAGAGATGGGAATACCAGACCACCTAACCTGCCTCTTGAGAAATCTGTATGCAGGTCAGGAAGCAACAGTTAGAACTGGACATGGAACAACAGACTGGTTCCAAATAGGAAAAGGAGTACGTCAAGGCTGTATATTGTCTCCCTGCTTATTTAACTTATATGCAGAGTACATCATGAGAAACGCTGGACTGGAAGAAACACAAGCTGGAATCAAGATTGCCGGGAGAAATATCAATAACCTCAGATATGCTGATGACACCACCCTTATGGCAGAAAGTGAGGAGGAGCTAAAAAGCCTCTTGATGAAAGTGAAGGAGGAGAGCGAAAAAGTTGGCTTAAAGCTCAACATTCAGAAAACGAAGATCATGGCATCCGGTCCCATCACTTCATGGGAAATAGATGGGGAAACAGTGGAAACAGTGTCAGACTTTATTTTTGGGGGCTCCAAAATCACTGCAGATGGTGACTGCAGCCATGAAATTAGAAGACGCTTACTCCTTGGAAGAAAAGTTATGACCAACCTGGATAGTATATTCAAAAGCAGAGACATTACTTTGCCGACTAAGGTCCGCCTAGTCAAGGCTATGGTTTTTCCTGTGGTCATGTATGGATGTGAAAGTTGGACTCTGAAGAAAGCTGAGCACCGAAGAATTGATGCTTTTGAAGTGTGGTGTTGGAGAAGACTCTTGAGAGTCCCTTGGACTGCAAGGAGATCCAACCAGTCCATTCTGAAGGAGATCAACCCTGGGATTTCTTTGGAAGGAATGATGCTAAAGCTGAAACTCCAGTACTTTGGCCACCTCATGCGAAGAGTTGACTCATTGGAAGACTCTGATGCTGGAAGGAATTGGGGGCAGGAGGAGAAGGGGACGACCGAGGATGAGATGGCTGGATGGTATCACGGACTCGATGGACGTGAGTCTGAGTGAACTCCAGGAGATGGTGATGGACAGGGAGACCTGGCGTGCTGCGATTCATGGGGTCGCAAAGAGTTGGACACGACTGAGCGACTGAACTGAACTGACACACTTATGGCTGATTTCCACTGTATGGCAGAAACCAACACAACATTATCATCCAATTAAGCAATTATCATCCAATTAAAATGTAATCAAAAATAATAATGACAAATACGTTGACTGTATATCCAGTTGCATCAGTATCCTTCGGAGGAGATCCAGGTATAGGTGCTGTCTCCCTAGGGTTGAGGAAGCTCCCCCCTGAGGTGGCAGTTCATGGGGTGAATGGGAAGACAGTGTTTGTTTCACAGTAGGTAGTCAGTATGCATTGGTTTCATAAATTTCTTATGAGTTCTCATAAGAGAAATGTGCCGTGCCTCTAGTTGCCCGTTCTGTTTAGCAGGGCAGAGAGAAATCTGGGGCTCTTCTAGATCTTAGAGATGTTGAGGGGGGAACTTGGTCCTGGGAGCAACATCTGGAGGTCTCTAACTTACCCTTCTGAATTGGTTGAGAAGAGTTAGCAACCTCTTAGATGCTATTTCTACTTGGAAACAGATTTAAAAATAGGATGATGTTCCTTAAAATGGAAGGGTTTGCAAGTAACTGAGGTATGTACAGTGAGACTGTTGGTAAGCAGTGGGGCTGGACAGAACCATCTTCTGGATACTGGAGTTACCTGTGTGCTTTCTGGGCCTTTGATTTCGTCTCATTTTTCTGTGGTCTCTGTAAAACTGAAAAGCTTTTATTTTGTATTTTATTTTTTTACATTGAGTCTTCTCTATATGATCTGAGGTGTGATTAACCTTGCATTGGCCTTGATCTTAAAAGTCAATTCAACTAACAAAAGACCTTTCCCAAGAAAGGTCAGCGGGGGGCTGCACAGCGACATCTGTTTGGAGCTAGAACCTGGAAAGGACTCTTAGGCCCCATGATGGGAAAATGTCATTTAAAATGGACCAGGAGAAGAAAGGGCAGAAAGAGAAATGAAGTGGGTCTGGCATTGAAATCTAGTTTTTCTACATCCAGAGGTTAATGTATTTCCTAAGTTTGCTATGTACAAAGAAAATAGCCTCCTAAGTGAGTAGTAATGCTAACATTATTTGACAGTTTGAAGGTCAGCATGGTAAAATTCGCCAAAGCATTTTTCTTGGTAAATTGTCTACTTGGAAAAAGTGAAGTACAAAGATTGTCATAGGTTTTCTGAATATTCTAATCACATATATGGCTGTATGGTTGAAACCCACTGTCAACCTTCTGACACATTATGTAGGAAGCTGAGGCCCACAAGTGATTTGCTGTCCATTGATCATCTCCTTTATTCCATGCTGACACTGTCTTATAGAAAGGCCCAGAAGTTCTTTGATGGGGCAAAAAGAATTAATGCCAGAGTTGAATGAGTTACAGCCGCTGCCACCTAATTAAAATGATTTTGTGCCAGTTGCTTTTGTTGGGCAGGATCCACACATAATATAATTTCAATCCTGTTTATATATACTCTTGGGATAGATTCGAGATCAGCATTGCCATTTAAGTGAGGTTAATCAAGCATAGTGTATGCAGCTTTTGTTTTCCCATTGTATGTGAAAGGTGACCACTGCTGATGGGTTACCCAACTGGTCGCTTACTCGCTTAACAAGAGAGAGGTGGATTTCAGTGTCTGATCATTAACCCAGCCTCAGCCCCAGTGACTCTCTCCGCCTAGTCCTTGGAATGGTACAGCTGTTGTCAGTCACAGAGGAGAACTCTAGTTAGGCACCGCTTTGCTCTGGCTGTGGCTACATGCCTCAACAAAGGGGAGGGGGAGAGAGAAAAAGAGAAAAAAAAAAATACAGCTCCCCTAAAAGCAAACACCATTTTTTGTAGGCCTGGCTCTGTTTATGTATATAAAATGGACATTATGGTCGAGTGAAAAAGACCCTCGTAAAAATCCTTCTTGAAAACTATTGTTGCTGACAGCCCTGACCTCCGTGAGTCTGCATGTTTACCCATAATTCATAATTAACAAAGACATTAGAACTGCCACAGGAGGATTCTGGGCTTTATTTCTTTCTAACTGGGCAGTACTAATGCTGGAAGTGCTCCCAAATCAGTGATTTAACATTTCAGGAAATCTTGGAGAGGCAGCAGAAGCCTCCTTATATAGCTCATACGCTGGGACTTTGGTGATACAGATATGGCAGAGATAATTATTCAGTTCTCGTTATTGCTGTAGCTCTGCACCTGATCCCCGAGCCATTAGAGCACTCTGCAGGTTATTACAACTATCAAACATCAAGGTCTCTTTTCTAGTCTCTTGGCTGTGTGGTTATCATTTTACTTCTTTTAAATCCCCCATCTGCATAGAAAGCCTCTGTGTTTTTCCCTGAGATCTGCTCACAGTCTTCCCCCCACCCCTTTCTTTATTGCTCCCCAAATGGAGCCCTTTTCTTACCAGCATATTAGCATAAAAATATAAACCTCGTGCTTCTCCACTTGTGTTGTTTTTATACCCTCTCTCTCGTTTGATTTTCTCTTTGAGGCTGTATACACCTATGCTTTAACTCGGGAAGCAAATGAGTCAGTGAAAGAGAAATCTCTCAAGCTCAAGGAAACCACAATAATATAATCTCAGGTGATGGGAGATGTCCAGGTCCATGTTTAACCTTCTGCTCAGTTGAGGACCCTCTTGACTGTATTGTATGTTTTTGTCCATTGCTGCCATATTTTAGATGGTACCAGAACAGTGATTGCAAGAAACTATAGTGACAACTCAGAAAAAGGGGTTCTGTATTGTGGATATAACATGTTTTAATCTCCTCACCAGAAAGTGTGTACCCTTCTTGGAATTTAACATGAAGCAGTCTCTTTGATGGAATGCCCTTTAAGTTTGGGTCACAATCTAGTGGTATAATAAGTTTGCCTCTAATACTTTTTCTAGACCAACTATAGAATGATCAAAACCAGACAGCTCTGAATATTCTCAGCACTGTGTCAGCTATCTAGGGGCAGGCAGTCATTTATGATATATAAAGATAATACCAAAAATTAAGAGTCTCTGTGGATTAAATTAAGCAGACCTCTGTGGATTGCATCTTAAGTGAAAACAAGTTGCTATTTCTGTATGTTTTACACAGCCCCGTTCCCCTTAGAAATCTTTATTTTGCATGTGATCTCCACCAAACACCTGTAAAAAAAAAAAAAAAAAAAGTGTTCTACCCAGTGCAGACCTATCTGATGAAAAAGCTAATCCACAAGGGGTGAGGGGCAGTCACAGACAGTATGGCGGGGCTAAGAAGCATATGGCTTCCTCACTTAATATTGCTGCACAGTTGTTCCACACCATATTCCCTTAAATGGGCATTAGCTCTGTAGCCAAATTAGCAGACTATAAAACAAATGAAAATAGAGGCATTTTTTGCTGTTACAAAACTCCCCTCCCCTCCAAAATCATGAAACATGACTTAATGGTGTCTATCAGGTGTGTTTGTGTGTATGCAGTGTGTTGCATATAAAAATAATATTATATGCTTTAATATTATATACTTCATCAGTCTGTGCAGAGACACCATCTGAATTTTCTGGATGATGATAGAGACTGGTTCCTGTTAGGATCTCCTTCTGCCCCTTTCTGCTGAACAGAGGAGGTTTAAATTTTTTAAAAATCATGTTCTCCTCTTTTGTTAACTTCCTAGTAATGTATATTTTTTCCCTTAGAAGCTGAGTATAAATTTCAACACCAAATATATGTATCTATTAGGATAAATTCATGTAGGTCAACTATAAAAGTAAATAAATAAGTAGCATTCTTGTGAATTGTTTCTCCCTAATCAATGACAGGGATAAGAGTGCTTCACTCCAGCAACTTTGTTTTACTAGTGAATTATTTGAATACTGCCAGGAGTTCCCCATGTTGTATATATTTTCATTTTTTTCTCCTTTATGCAGTTCTTATTCTTTTCTTATACACTGATCCTTAACATTAGAATTTTGAGTCAAAGTCTTTCTAAGTACCTAATCTGGCCCTCTTGAAAGTGAAAGTGAAGTCGCTCATTCGTGTCTGACTCTTTGCGACCCCACCAACTGGTGTAGCCTACCAGGCTGTTCCGTCCATGGGATTTTCCAGGCAAGAATACTGGAGTGGGTTGACATTTCCTTCTCCAGGGGATCTTCTCCACCCAGGGATTGAACCTGCATCTCCTGTATTGTAGGCAGACGCTTTACCATCTGGGCCACCAGGGGCCCTCTTATTTGGTGAGAAAATAGACCCAGAGAAGCCAGAGAACTTGCTTAAAGTCACATAGTCAGCTAGTTCACGACAGACTTTGGTTCTGGTTTCTTGGCTGTCATCTTCACTCTATAATATATTGCTGCTTCCAATAATTGCATAATTATTGATATCCCCAAAGCAAGGAAAAGCAATTGTAAGTTTTCCTTCCAAAGGAAATGATGATTTGTTCTTAGCCATTCATTCTCTCATTGGTGAGAAAAATGCATAAATTTGCAAGATGGCGGGCCACTAATATGGCAAAGGCCTTTTCTTTGTATGACAACCAACTGACCCTTAAATGAATTGAACCTATGACCCCCTTCTCATTAGCTCCAAAAAAGCTAACTAGCCCAGAAACAATTGTTACAAGCAAGCTACAACACAAATCTACCATGTTATTCCTGTGGGATTAATTAGAGAGCTAAAACAATGCTTTATCACTGAAAGACATACAAAATCATATTGTTATGTTCTTCTGGCTTGTGAACCTCTTGAAATTTTATGCAAAATTTTATGTAAGAGCAAATATACATTGCTCTGGGGAGAGGGTTCCAAGTTTCCCTAAGATTTTCACAATATGTGTGTATGATCCAAAATAGGTTAAAAACAATTGTTCATGCTCCAGTGAGTTGTGCTTATGTCATCCCTGGTGTTGGTATTCTACCAAAAACACAAGAACAGCATTATGCTTCGTTAAACTGGAGGAATATATTATTTCCATTTTTTTTCCTTGAGGAGAAAAGAAGGAATAGAAAGTAAATATACACACGTGGCCCTTAAAATTAGCACTGAATCAGTAAAGACTAATTTGGGATATTATGAAAATTTAGTTAATGCTAGTTTGAGTAGAGATGGACATCACCCAAGTCTTGAGTTCTGACTTTTGTACACAGGAGAAAAATAATTCTGCAGCCTGGAGTGTGGGGAGCATGATGGTATCTAGGATAGGGAGGGTAGATCAGGCAAAGAATAAAATACTCAAATACTTGATAGCATCTTTAACTTACTTAGACGCTATATATATATACATAAAAATTGTGAGTAGGACCTTTCTAGTCATCAGGGGGTTAAAGCACTATAAAGAAACTTGCATATGTACTTTGTTATCCAAGAGACAGATAGAGAGATGTCGTTCTACTGATATATTACATAAATCATGGTGCCAGCCAGAAAAACAACAGATGACCAATTTGTACAAAGCATTTTTTCCTTATGTTACATTTATTTAAAATACATTAAATCGTTGTGCTAAAATTGAGGCAGCTGGCAGTCCAGGCAACCTTATAAGATTGTGTTTTCTGGAGCCAGGCCCATTCATTTGGAAAGGTGGATTCACTGGGCTAGTATATTTGCTTAGTCATATGCCAAGCCCTTGGGGGAGCACAGGTAGTTCAGAATTTACCATGCATTCATTTTTTTTTTTTTGCTCTTATCAGA
The DNA here is from genome assembly GCA_006410675.1 of Oreotragus oreotragus. Classification (NCBI taxonomy): domain Eukaryota; kingdom Metazoa; phylum Chordata; class Mammalia; order Artiodactyla; family Bovidae; genus Oreotragus; species Oreotragus oreotragus. The sequence goes on along the minus strand of SJYX01010187.1, from coordinate 137,933 downwards.
AATCTCCTAACAAATGGAAGTCAGATGGTTGATACCCACTTACTCCCAAGTGAAGTCACTAATTAATGGTAACGAGGCTCAACCCAAAGAAAGACTCAAATGGGATGGAATCTGAAAAATCTGGCCATGTTCCAGGGTTCTCTCATCTCCTATTTCATGTTTGTTGGCATTGATGTGATGACTAGCTGACCTTAGGAATAAAAGTCAAATCTGAGCTGAGTAGGTTTATGTAAACTGATTAAAGCATGGGCAATGTTTTAGGAATTTTAGGGTTTTCTTCTGCTAGCTTTCGTCAGATTCTTAATGGGACTGATAACCCTCTCAAAAGTGTAAGAGCCACTGGTAAGGGTTTTATATATGTTCAGTTAAGTCAGCTTGCAATAACTGTTGTCAATCACATTCAAACCGAATACTGGATAAACCAGAACCAGAGGAAGTACTGTATTTAAAGTGGTCCAGTCTCACATTTCAGAAGCTTCTTTAGTGACAGCTTAGTCTCTAGGGATGCAGTGCTCTTAGAGACTTGTGGTAGTGTGCATACCTACATAAAGTGGTCATTTGAATCTGAAGGTGTTACTTTCAACAAATTTTTCTTCCCTGTTGGCTAATAATCTGAAAATGAAAGAGATTTCTTCAAGAAGCGGTCTTAAAAATTGAAGTCACCCAAAGTGATTTGTATTTGAATTCAACAACTGTTTTTGTGTCACTACTGTATTCACAACATGGTAGAAATGTATTTGGTAAATTTTTAAGGACTTAAATTTTTTTTTTCCCTTAGGATACTGAATTAGAGCATAAGAAAGAAATACAAAACAAAATCTGTTCTCAGTTTGTAGTTGTCTTGAAGAGATTTGTATTTTGGGGAGCCATGCAAACAGAGCAGTTTCCAACCTTGAATGGTACCCAGTTGAATGTCTGAATATTTGATGTAGACATGACAGCCTTGACTGGTTAGAAAAAGGAGAGGTTTTGGAAGATTACTTGCTTAAAGAGGTAACCTTGGAAAGTTTCTATACAGGAGAGTGATGGAAGAGGTAGGAGTTGAAATAAGTTCTAAACTGTAGAGGAGATTTAAATATGTAGAATTGGGGAGCTTTTGATGGTGTTGATTGGCAGCAAGATCGTACCACCACTATCAGAGTGATGATAAGGCAAATTTTGTTTGTGAGTCCTTCAAATAGGTAAGTGGCTTCCCACACTGGAATGGACTGAAAAAAAAATGATACAAGACAAATGAATTTAATTTTTTTCTTTTAAAACTAAAGCTATGCTACAAAGTAATGCAGCCAACCTTGAGGAATTGAAAATGTTTCCACCAAGAGTGAGCCCTGAAAAGGGCAGAAGTCAAGTGCTCTTCAGAGTTGTGTTAGAGCTAGCTTCACTTCAGTGCTAGAATGCAGCTAAGCAGGATGTATTCATGAGAGAGTACCCAGGATTGGGAACCCAAAACAAGAGTCTCCCAATAAATAGCTTTGGTTGACTTTTAAAAGGTTGAGAAACCCTGAAATTTCACCTTGACTAACAGATATATTATTTATATACTATGAATTAGACTTACTACAATATATACACAGAAAAATTAAAGTATGGTAGGATATAGTAGGGCATGTGCCAATAGAATACCTCCAAATTAGTAACCAAGAACCTTGTGGAAGATAAGCCATTAGAGTCTGAATCTTTAACTGATTTCAACGTGTCTAACCATTTTTTCCCTCACTTGAATGTGCAATAATTATCTTGAATGTTTTAGTGGCAAAATGAAAAGAATTAGGTAGAATTAGCCTTCTACACGGAGAAGGCAATGGCACCCCACTCCAGTACTCTTGCCTGGAGAATCCCATGGATGGAGGAGCCTGGCGGGCTGCAGTCCATGGGGTCGCTAAGAGTCAGACACGACTGAGCGACTTCACTTTCATTTTTCACTTTCATGCACTGGAGAAGGACATGGCAACCCATTCCAGTGTTCTTGCCTGGAGAATCCCAGGGACGGGGGAGCCTGGTGGGCTGCCGTCTATGGGGTCACACAGAGTTGGACACGACTGAAGCGACTTAGCAGCAGCAGCATCCTTCTACAAAATGGTCAAAATCAGAACTGTAACTAAGTTTGTAACAAGTCAAGGCTATGGTTTTTCCAGTGGTCATGTATGGATGTGAGAGTTGGACTATAAAGAAAGCTGAGTGCCGAGGAATTGATGCTTTTGAACTGTGGTGTTGGAGAAGACTCTTGAGAGTCCCTTGGACTGCAGGGAGATCCAACCAGTCCATTCTGAAGGAGATCAGCCCTGGGATTTCTTTGGAAGGAATGATGCTAAAGCTGAAACTCCAGTACTTTGGCCACCTCATGTGAAGAGTTGACTCATTGGAAAAGACTCTGATGCTGGGAGGGATTGGGGGCAGGAGGAGAAGGGGACGACCGAGGATGAGATGGCTGGATGGCATCACGGACTCAATGGACATGAGTTTGGGTGGGCTCTGGGAGCTGGTGATGGACAGGGAGGACTGGCGTGCTGCGATTCATGGGGTCGCAAAGAGTCGGACATGACTAAGCAACTGAATTGAACTGAAGTGAACCAAGTTTGAGTCTCAGTTTACTGTAGCATAAGTTTCTTTTTCTTCTCCCTTCCTTCTCCCTCCCCTCTACTCCTTCCTCTTCTGATTTTTTCTAATAATGAGTTAGAATTTGAATTCTTGAATTATCAGCAATAGTTTTCTCATGCAAGGGGACGGTATCTTTCTGCATTTCAGCAGGCTGTAAAAATTTAAGCAATTTTTGATAAAATAATTAATCATCCTCTCTGGATGAATGAAGCATGGGCGAAGAAAACTGGAATATAGAAGTTCAGTGTTCAGGCTGTGGAGTCAAAAGAACTTAAAGTTGAAACCTGGCCTATTTATTTGCATGCCATGGTCAGATTACTGAAATGCTTGGAGTCCCAGTTTCCTCATCTGTCAAGTGTGTATAATAATACTTCATAGATTTGTTGCAAGTATGAAATGAGATAATATATGCAAGGCACTTCACACAGTTCTTGAAATATAAAAAACCTGCAGTACATTGTAGCTTTTGATACAGCACTCACATCTGACTTTAGGCTTGGCTCTTCAGTTGTGTCTATTATATTAGCCTTGCCAGTGGGACATCAGTTTCACATTAAAAAATTATATACTAGAATTTAGGAAATAGATCCTATTTGGTTATTGACTGCATCCTTGAGAAATCGTTATGTAAAATGTAGACTCAGCCTTGCTCTGCACCTTATCTCCTTTAGAATCCTTCTCCCATTCCTACTCTTTAGCAGGGAGCAACTTAGTCTTGCTGAAATGGTAGTGATATTACAGAACTCCTGAATGATAAATCCTTCAAACTGGTTAGCATGCACTTTTCATAGCTATTTTTTCCTTGACAATCTTAATGCATGTTTTTATTATATGGAGTCCATGTTCTAAATGCTGATTAACTAGTCTGGAGATCAAATAATTCTCTTAGGTATAGAAGATAGATCTTTTAAAGAAGTCATGTAATAAAGATCTACAAAATAGACTGAAACAGCTTCTCTCCTGTGGACAGAATATGCCTTACCTTGTGGAAAATCATCTCAGCTCAGCTTGGTGAGCTGATAATATGCATTGACATAAAAGCTAAATAGAGTTCACAGAAATTGAGAACTTTCTGATATTTGAGGAAGATAATGCATTTGTGAGCTTTAAAAATGGTAGTCTGCATGTATGTTTATTTGACAATCTGAAATGTTTCCAAGAGGCCATTAGGGCCTTTCAGATAGATAATGCACAGAACGAATTTTGCAGTTTTGCCCAAACACCTTTAAAGGACTTGACATTCTCCAATGTCTTTACCATTATAGTCTAATATGTCAATTCTTGTTCACACCCTAGATTTTTTTCACTCATTACCTCTCCATTTCAGTTTTGTTTTCTATTCATACTCTCTAATGCAGAACTACTTGCTTTTCAAATGCATCCTACAAAACAGCAAGCATCTTTATAGCTATGCTTTGGTGGTGACACTGGCTGAAAAAAAGCAAGGGGTTTTGAAATGGGAGCCAAAATATCCTGGCACTTCAGCTGTACGTAAGGGACTAAAATCCTTGACCTGTCCTTAATGTGCCTCATTGTGATCGGTGACTGTGGCCAAAGCATTGTGTAAACTCACTCCCTGTTCTAGAAATATGGGATCTTGGTTCAGAACTTAAGTTTCATTGCTTGCCGTGGGTATTCGTGCATATTTTCTTGGAAAATGGCTTTGAAAACAGAAGCAGTCCTCAGGCTTTTCTCTGGCCACTTTGGTGGGGGAGTGTTTTAGAAAACCAGCTGAAACCTGGAGGCATGCAGCTGATTTTGTCCTTCCTTGAGCCTTTTTCACTGCCTGTCTTTAGCATCTTCGCTTCATTGCCCACGTGTCACCTGTGCTTAGCCATGAGGTGATATATCCTCTTCCATTCCAAAAACATTGATCTAAGTCTCCCTCCTTCCATTTTTTAATAAATCTTTGTGAAGCAATATAACATTCCAGGTCAGTCCTGTCGTGCTGTTCTGGCCTCGCTGGAGTGGCTGCTGCAGAGCATGGAAACTTGCTGGCACAATATTGCAAAGTGACTCTGTGGGGGCTGGACGACTTCCAGCCAGCAGTGAACCACGGCCAAGAAACGCCAATATGGATAATGCAAACAAGAGAGATTTGGGGCACATTTCGATTTAACCATCTGATTTAATTGACAGAATAAATGCACCTGTCAACGGGTAATATTCTTGTGATTAGTTTTGGCTGTGATGATGAGATGATGTTAAAAGAATGTCAGAACAACCTGTCCTGGGACTCTTACAGGCAGTTCGGAGCTAGGGAAGGTCAGTTTTTAGCTAGTTCAAAGAAGCAGGATTATCCTCGTGTAATGTGAGGGTATTTTATGGAGACGGTGAATGTTTTATTTGATATTTTCCCTCTGTGCTTAGCCTTCACCACAAATCAGACCAAGTAGGGGATAGAGGCACAAAGAAGTAATTGGCTTTTGAATCATTCTCTGTGGCTACAGGGGGGTAGTCCTCATTTGGAAATAGAAGACTCTGGTTGTTAACCCTAAGGCTGCATCCAAGAGTCTTTCTTTTTCCCCAAATTGTGGTTCTTTTGCTACTACAGTAAGCTATTTACATAGAATTGCATGGGGTCCTAAGTCCTGTTTTCTTCAGAGAAAATGTTGTACTTTATGAACCTAGGACGAGTATTTAAATTAATACTCACTTGTTCCTTCATTAACTGTTTGCAACCCAACCCTTGTCTCCTCTCTGGAAATTGTGCTTGTTTGGACATTGCTAATGACTAAATAAGTGACTCTGACACCCTTCTCTTGACTCTGTCTGATCTGCTTTCTGTGCTGTTTAACACTGTTGTCCTTTTTATTCTTTTTTAACCTTTCATTTCCCTCTGGGTTGAGCTCAGATCTCTTCTTCTTGGTCTCCTCCACTGGCCCCTCATTCTTTATCTACTGTCTGTGTGGCCATTATCCAAACTCTTAGGTTTCGACACCTTCTATTTTCTCACCTCGTTTTTCCTTTTGAAGATGCCCTCCCATGCCTATGGTGTTCCTCCTCATCCTTCCACAGATGCCTCCTAAATTTACATTCTGGAACAAAGTCTATACCTGACTCTTGGTCCCATAATGAATTGCCAGCAGGATGCAGCCCAAACTGACTAAATTGTTCTGACTTTTCCATTTCTATTGTTAAACATTATCCCTGTTACACCTACAGTCTCTAAATTGTGAGGCAAACCTTTTTGGAATAGAAATCCCCTTGAGTATCTGATGAAGGCTGTGGAGTTTCTCAGACATTTGTACAAACAAAATCCAAAGGTGGTCCCTCAACCCTTTGAATTCTATCCTTTAGCATTTTGAGGAATTACTATCTTGGGATTAAGAACACTTCCCTGAGCAACTTTGATTCCTTTTGTTATTCCCCTGCATCTAGCCAGTGACCAAGTCTTGGAGGATAGTGTTTCTCACAAGCTGGACTGTCAACCAAGAATCACTTGGCTTGTCTCAACCTTCCCTCCCTGAATCATAATCTGTTGGGATGAGGAAAGGAAATGTGCTGTTTAAAATAGACACAAGCTAGTCTAATATCCACTGCTGTCTAGTGTCTTTTCTGCACACTTTCCTTCCACTCTTTCCTGTATGTTTTCATTGCCAGCACCCTGCTGCACTTTCATTACTTTTCAGCTGGGATGTGGTGATCATTGCTACCACTACCGATTGCCTACTTAATGACAAGTGCTTTCCACGCACTTGGGTACATATCTCATTTAATGATCACGCGGTCTCTAAGCAATATTAACTTATCCTGTAGTGGTAGAAACTCAGCCTAAGAAAGGTCGAGGAAGGTGTTCAAAGTTGCACAGCTAATAAGTGGCTGTGCTGCCATTCAAATCCAGAGTTATCAAGTTCTAAACTGTGGATGCCTCTCCAGGGCACCCCACTGCTCCTGACTGCTGTGGCCTCTCTTTATCTGTCTCTGCATAATTAATTAGTTGATTTATTTTACTGAAGACAATTTCTGCCAACTTATTTAATAAATTATATCACTTCACATTGTATTTGTCTGTCTTTCCGTTAGATCACAAGATTCTTAAATTCATGGACTGTATCTGCCCTGATGTGGAGAAGGAACCCAACTAATTTTGAAAGAAATAGTATCTTTACCTTATGAGAAAACTTTAGCGATCTCATATTAGCGAGTCATTTAAGTTTCTATGTTAATTTGACCCCTCTTTTCCTTATCTAACATTTCCAACTCAGTGGACATGAATTTGAGCAAACTCCAGGAGATGGTGGACAGGGAAGCCTGGCATGCTGCAGTCCAAGGGGTCACAAAGAGTCAGACACAACTTGAGAGATCTCACAACAACATTTCCTATATTATAGTCAAGTTTATTTTCCCAAATATGCTCTTTGCTTATTCAACTTTCTTCCTTTTTTATTTGCTATTCTCTTGGTCTAAGAATTCTTCTGCTCCATTTTGTTTTATTAAATATTACTTATCTTTCAGGCCTTAGCACAGATTTCACGTTTCTGTGAAGGATTTCCTGTTCAAAATCTGATTTATTTTTCAGAACCATTATAGAACTTTGTATCATCTTGAAGCTACTAGTTTTATTTATACTGTATAGAGTTGTATACATATATAATTTGACCTATTATATTCTAAATATATTAATAACAGTGTAATATTTATTTTTGGAATTTCTGTGTGTGTACATGTTATGCATGTAGAAGATATATAACAACTTATTGAATATGTCACTTGTTCTAAGTTCAGTGTGGAAAAATTTGATGAAATGGTATATGCATAAAACATTACATTTAAAAGGATTTGAAATATATTTTCTACCAAGTAGCTTTATGACTCTTAATATTATGCCTAGTTCTTAGATGAGAGATCACCTAAAGAAATTTCAGAGAAGACCTCTTCATGATGCAAAGTGGAATGGATATTTAAAATCTCTTTCAACATGGTATTTTTGATCCCCTAAGTAATGCCCTGCTGGCTAAGCCTGCAAGTCCCAATAATCAAGAGCAACTTGGTTGGTTGCTAAGTTGTGACCCCAAGGACTGCAGCACACCAGGCTCCTGTCCTCCACCATCTCCAGGAGTTTGCTCAAATTCATGTCCATTGAGTTAGTGATGCTGTCTGACCATTTCATCCTCTGTTGCACTCTTCTCCTTTTGCTTTCAATCTTTCCTAGCATTGGGTTCTTTTCCAGTGAGTCAGCTCTTCACATCAGGTGGCCAAAGTATTGGAGCTTCAGCTTCAGCATCTGTCCTTCCAATGAATATTCAGGGTTGATTTCCTTTAGGATTGACTGGCTTGATCTCCTTGCTGTCTAAGGGACTCTCAGGAGTCTTATTCAGGTGCTGCTGCTGCTAAGTCACTTCAGTCATGACCGACTCTGTGCGACCCCATAGACGGCAGCCCACCAGGCTCTGCCATCCCTGGGATTCTCCAGGCAAGAACACTGGAGTGGGTTGCCATTTCCTTCTCCAATGCATGAAAGTGAAAAGTGAAAGTGAAGTTGCTCAGTTGTGTCCGACTCTTTGAGACCCCGTGGACTGCAGCCTACCAGGCTCCTCCGTCCATGGGATTTTCCAGGCAAGAGTAGTGGGGTGGGTTGCCATTGCCTTCTCCAGTCTTATTCAGCATCACAATTCAAAACAATCAATTCTTCAGTGCTCAGCCTTCTTTATAGTCCCAACTCTCACATCCATACATGACTACTGGAAAAACTGTAGCTTTGACTAGATGGGCCTTTGTTGGCAAAGTGGTATCTCTGCTTTATAAAACACTGTCTAGGTTTATTACACCTTTCCTTCCAAGGAGCAGGCATCTTTTAATTTCATGGCTGAAATCACCATCTGCAGTGATTTTGGAATCCAAAAAAGAAAATCTGTCACTGCTTCTACTTTATCCTCATTTGCCATAAAATGATGGGACCAGATGCCATGATCTTAGTTTTCTGAATGTTGAGCTTTAATCCGACTTTTTCACTGTCCTCTTTGACCCTTATCAAGAGGCTCTTAGTTCCTCTTTACTTTCTGCCATTAGAGTGGTATCATCTGTATATTTGAGGTTGTTGCTATATCTCCTGGCAGTCTTGATTCCAGCTTGTGTTTTATCCAGCCTGATGTTTTTCATGATGTACTCTGCACATAAGTTAAATAAGCAGGGTGACAATATACAGCCTTGACGTACTCCTTTCCCAATTTGGAGCTAGTCAGTTTCTCCGTGTCCAGTTCTAACCGTTGCTTCTTGACCTGNCCTGATGTTTTTCATGATGTACTCTGCACATAAGTTAAATAAGCAGGGTGACAATATACAGCCTTGACGTACTCCTTTCCCAATTTGGAGCTAGTCAGTTTCTCCGTGTCCAGTTCTAACCGTTGCTTCTTGACCTGCATACAGGTTTCTTAGGAGGCAGTAACGTGGTTGGGTATTCCTATTTCATTAAGAATTTTCCACAGTTTGTTGTGATCCACACAGTCAAAGGCATAGTCAGTGAAGCAGTAGTTGTTTTTCTGGAATTCTCTTGCTTTTGCTATGATCCAATGGATATCGGCAGTTTGATCTCTGGTACCTCTGCCTTTTCTAAATTCAGCTTGAATCTCTGGAAGTTCTAAGTTTATATACTGTTGAAGTCTAGCTTGAAGGCTTTTAAGCATTACCTTGCTAGCATGTGAAATGAATGCAGTTGTACGGTGGTTTGCACATTCTTTGGCATTGCCTTTCTTTGGGATTGAAATGAAAACTGGTATTTTCCAGTCCTGTGGCCACTGCTGAATTTTCCAAATTTGTTGTTGTATTGAGTACAGCACTTTCACAGCACCATTCATCACTTCCACTAGATTTGTTTGTAGAGATGCTTCCTAAGACCCACTTGATCTCACACTCCAGAATGCCCAGCTCTAGGTGAGTGACCACACCATCATGGATATCTGGGTCATAGAGATTTTTTTGTACAGTTCTTCTGTGTATTCTTGCCACTCCTCTTAATCTCTTCTGCTTCTGTTTCTGTTGTTTGTCATGCCCATCCTTGCATGAAATATTCCCTTGACATCTCCAATTTTATTCAAGAGATCTCTAGTCTTATCTTGTCTTACAGATCTACAAGCTTGGTATATTTAAACTTTTGACTAATGACCAGTTTCCCCGTATCCTATGCTTTAAAATAACTTTGGTTTCATGGTTCACCAACAAGCTTACAGGCAAATCAACATGGATAATGTGGGGGGACTTCAAGTCCCATACATCTCTTTGTTCTCTTGAATCTGGACTGTGGTGACTTGAAATGGTTTTGCATCTTGGGCCCCAGAGTGAAGGATAAGTTAGTATAAGACATGCTTTAGCAAAAGAAAAGGGACAATAAACTAGCAGTCTAAGAAGCATAAGTAGTCACTTAGGTTCCCTTGAATTCAAATGGTTGCTTTTCGATAAAGTAACTAAACATTGAAACTCCCTCACCAATCCATAGAGATGAAGTCTGTTGGATTAACCTGGCAAGATATTGGATGACACTCCTACTTCACCAGCTTGCAGTTGAAAGTGAATTTATCTGTTTTTAAATAGGGTATTAAATAATGGAACTTCTCTAAAGGGAACTCTCCTGCACTGGTGGTGTGAATATAAACTGATATCGCCACTATGGAGAACAGTATGGAGATTTATTTAAAAACTCAGAATGTATCTACCATATGACCCAGCAAGTCCATTACTGTGCATATACCCTGGGAAAACCATAATTCTAAAAGTCATTTATTCCAGTGTTCACTGAAGCAGTATTTCAATAGTCAGGACTCGGAAGCCATGTAGATGTTCTTTGACAGATGAATGGATAAAAACATTGTGGTATATATATGCAATGGAATATTACTCAGCCTTAAAAAGGAAGGCATTCGAGTCAGTTGTAGTGTGGTGAATGAACAAAGAGCTTCTTATAAGGAGTGAGGTAAATCATAAAGAGGAAAAAAGTATTATATATTAATGCATATATATAGAATCTAGAAAAATGGTACTGATGAACCTAGTAGAGAATGGACTTGTGAACTCAGCGGAAGAAGGTCAGGGTGGGGTGAATTGAGAAAATAGCATGGACATATATACACTATTATGTGTAAAATAGATAGTGGGAAGTTGCTAAATAACACGGGAAACCCAGCCTGGTGCTCTGTGATGACCTAGAGGGGCTGGAAGGGGAAAGAGGCTCAAGAGGGAAGGAGTATATACAATTATGACTGATTTGCATTGTTGTATGGCAGAAACCAACATTAGAATGTAAAGCAGCTTTCCACCAATTATATATATATATATTTAATTGGTGGAAAATGTGTATGTATATATATATACACACACACACGTATATACAAAAATAATTTAAATGAATGGGAATTCTCTAATGACAGGTTCAAAGTTTTAACATACTGCTAAACAAAGGTTGGACAAAACTGGGGCTAATTTCAGTTGCTCTTGGTAGCAGTAAGGTTTAAGCATCATGCTGAAGTCATTGAAACCAGATATTCTAATAGAAGACATTGGAGCAGAAAGGCAGAGCGTGACTGAGTCTAAGCATGTCTTACAGTTGCCACACTCTCCAACACTGTTCTAACACAACTAGATGAATCGTGGACACTTAGAGCTGGAGGACTGATTATTCACAAATCCACCGATTGACAAATTTACATGAGAGAGCACAAGTGGAAGCAATAGTATGGGAAAGCCTTGAGAACATAGATGACATTTGTATTAATATATTCCTTTCATAGTTATCAGCACAGAGGCTTGTTTTTCTTCTGGATTATTCGGATGAAGGTGATAATCTAGGTTTGGCACATTTTTTGGTACGTTTACATTCTCTGTAAGGGACATTATCCTGTAAATACTTTAGGCTTTGTGGGCCACATGCAGTCTCTGCCTTCTCTTTTTTCTTTTCTTCCTCCTGCTCATCTTTCTATTCCTCCATCTCTTTCTCCTTCCACTTTAACAGCATGAAAACCATTAACCATTCTTAATTCACAGGCTGGATTTAGCCTGTGAACCATAGTTTCCTGGCCCCTGTTTGAGGCAATCGAATATATAGTAAGTGAACAGTTTCCATACCAATTTGAATCAATTATAATGGTCACAGAATTGTATCTCCCAAACTTATGTCAGTCAACATTTATTTTTATTTTTACTTACTGTTTAAAATCTAAAAAATCCTTTATAGTAAGTAATGAGTTAATTTTTATGTGCATGCATGTGCATGCTTAGTCACTCTAGTTGTATCCAACTCTTTGCAACCCTATGGATGGTAACCTGCCAGTCTCCTTTCTTCATGGGATTCTCCAGGCAAGAATACTCAGTGGATTGCCATGCCCCCCTCCAAGGAATTTTCCTGACCCAGGGATCAAATCCACATTTCTTAGGTCTCCTACATGGACCGGTGAGTCTTTACCACTCATGCCACCTGGGAAGCCCAATTTTTATGTATTTATATATATATATATATATATATAGAAAATAATTTAGCTAGGGTTAAATGATTTTAACTCAAGTGGTAAGCACTGTAAATATTAAAAAATTCCTTTTGTAGACAGGAGAATGGGTTCCAAAATGAAGTTTAATTGAAAGGTAGAGACATATTCTCATATTTGGTATATTAATCATCATGGTCATAAGAATAATTCCACATGCAACTGTGCTGTGGCTGCCTTGCTTAGTCTTCATGTGTTTTCAAGGTCAAAGTCATAACTGTCCTTTCCATATTTCTATCCTTGACCGTCTTCCTGATCTCTATTTGGTATACCATAGAGTTCTCTGTTCAAGTTATTTTGCATGGCACTCATGCAAAAACCATGAATGCTGAAGTGTAAAGTTGGGTTTTTTATTTGATTCCTGAAATCACTGAGACAGTAGAGTAAGTAAGTAGATACTGATTAATTTTCTTGCATACTTTAGTTCAGATTATTCAGATACTAAGTATAGAGAGCAAAGAATAGGTTAAAATATATTCTTCAAATAGTTAATACATATCAGCCTTCTTATTAGTAGAGTTTGAAAAATGAGAGGTGAAGAACTAATAGATAAAATAAGGGGTTGAATTCATTACAAAAATAATGGGAGAGTGTGGAAATATGATTTGATAGTTTCCCCTATAGGACCGTTACAACCTCAAAAACAGTTTTCCCCTGCCAATATCCTTACTGCAGCAATACATCAGAGGAGACCTTGCCAGCCTATCAGATAATATACATTTTGAAATGTACTATAAGTATGATGGGAATAGTTATTTTGAATTAGTTGCAGAACTAATTTTCATATTTGAATGTGATTATTTCAAAATCCCTGTAAAGGCTCTTCTTTCCTCAAATATCCATTGGTTATGAAGATACAGTGATTTGGCTATGTTTCGAACTGAGTAGAGACCACTATCTCAGTCCTGAATTTATTTCATTTGACTTTATATCTACTGTTTGTGATACTTATTCATGAGAATTTTGTTTTTATACTAGATACTTTTCCCATATAGCAAAAAAAAAAAAAAAAAAAAAATGAACCTTTTACATATGTACTACAAGCAGTAAGGTAGAGCTGTTGCTGATTATTGATGGGGAGCAGTTGTTAGGGTTAGACAGACAGAAGGAGGATGGGACATGGAAAAGAGCAGTTTTCGGAGTTATTTCCTTAGCTCTAGATTAGTGTTGCTGCTGCTGCTGCTAAGTCGCTTCAGTCATGTCCGACTCTGTGCGACCCCATAGACAGCAGCCCACCAGGCTCCCCCGTCCCTGGGATTCTCCAGGCAAGAACACTGGAGTGGGTTGCCATTTCCTTCTCCAATGCATGAAAGTGAAAAGTGAAAGTGAAGTCGCTCAGTTGTGTCCGACTCTTAGCGACCCCATGGACTGCAGCCCATCAGGCTCCTTTGTCCATGGGATTTTCCAGGCAAGAGTCCTGGAGTGGGGTGCCATTGCCTTCTCCGCTAGATTAAGTGTACTTGGGACCAAATTTTCACTGGGGTCAGGATCAATGTTTGCATGGCTTTAGTTTTAAGTAAAGGAAGAAAAAAAAATTGGACCTTATTTTCCAACATATATAGACAACACGTTCATTCCAGCCCCTTGTTTACCTTGTTCTTGACATAACATACCTTGCATCTGTGTCCTGTTTCTGGGGCATTCTGATATGACACCTGCAAGTTAGCTTTCAAGGGCATTAAACTTGCTATTCAAGTAATATTTTTACATTTTCATAGAGGGGTCATAAAAACCAGGATCTTTTCAAAATGAAGAAGATGAAAATACAAGAGAAAAATGTACATGTTGATATTTTTGAACATATATGCACAAAAACATGCAACCTGCAGACAATACTGCAGAGACTTTTTCCACATATGAGACGGTCCTATGAAAAGTTTGAACGTTTCATATTTTTCAAATTTGCTGGTTCCTAGAATAATATAATGTGTGCTGTGCTCAATCATGTCTGACTCTTTGTGACCCCGTGGACTGTAGCCTGCTAGGCTCCTCTGTCCATGGGATTCTCCAGGCAAGAATACTGGAGTGGGTTGTCATTTCCTTCTCCAAGGGATCCTCCTGACCCAGGTGTTGAACCTGCATCTCTTGTGTCTCCTGCATTTGCAGATGGACTCTTTAACACTAATGCCACCTGGGAAGCCTAATCAAAGAAGAGAGAAAGTTTTCTTTAAAATAAACCTATACTTTAATTATCCTGGCAGATTGTGCCTCCATTGTTTGGACTAGTATCATGGAGAAAGTTCATCTCCAGAACTCAGCAGGGCTCCTCGAGTGTGACTTCCGTTTGAAGATAAGAGCAAGTGGAGGAGACAAGGATTCAAGGTGACTCTTCTAGATTTCTCACTGAGCCAAGTTCAAGCAGCTCTGGCACCAAAAGAAGTGAAAGAACAGAGTATGTCCAAATGGATTCCTAGCTTGAAGCTTTCAACTAGGATATGCATCTGCCCTGTTCACCTTCCAGAAAGCTAATCCCAAATCAGTTTATGGGATTAGTGCAATAAATCCACTAATAGTACTTGAGGCATTTTCATGAGAACTAGCTTCTGCTGGATGTTTTCTCCTATTTTATACCACACAGTAAGGTTCTTACTTAAACTTCTTACAAATGATCAAGAAAGGCGGCTTGGAGCCCTACATGTTAAAGCAGACCTCAGGCCTCTAACTCTGACTTTATAGATTTAAAAAATCAAAACCTGATCAAACTATACATGATCTTTTAATAGGCACCTGCTTGTCCATGAGGCAAGGGTATACATTATGCTGTTGAAGGAAATCAACTTTTTTACAAGCGTTTAAAAATTCACTCTGAACCGAGTGAGTGGTCTGCTGTTGCTGCTGCTAACTCGCTTCAGTCGTGTCCGACTCTGTGCGACCCCGTAGACGGCAGCCCACCAAGCTCCCCCGTCCCTGGGACTCTCCAGGCAAGAACACTGGAGTGGGTTGCCATTTCCTTCTCCAATGCATGAAAGAGAAAAGTGAAAGTGAAGTTGCTCAGTCGTGCCTGACTCTTTGCGACCCCATGGACTGCAGCCCATCAGGCTCCTCCATCCATGGGACTGCCCAGGCAAACGAGTGAGTGGACAGTTTGCCAATATTTGATGTTTTGGCTTCATTTCCAGTTCGTAAAGCAGAGTTAGAGGGAGGCCAAGTAGTGGAAGGACTTCAGCCTAATAAAGTAGTAAGCATATAGTAGAAGACCACTTCTCATGTCCAGTGTCCCTTTGTCGGTTGCCTTCTTATGATCTCACCTTTACTCATTCAGTGAATGTTAATTGGATAGCAGTGTGTGTCATATTCTGCAATGTGCACTGAGTCCTTGCCCTTCAGGAGCTCCTCATGACATCACCTGCTTCTTGAGTTGGTCTCAGTTTTAATGCTTCCTAAACTCTATAGTCTAAGTCACTTCAGTTGTGTCCAACTCTTTGCGATCCTATGGACTGTAGCCCACCAGGCTCCTCCATCCATGGGATTCTCCAGGCAAGGATACTGGAATGGGGTGCCATTTCCTTCTCCATCTCCATAGACTCTTCTAAATTTTGCTAGGAAACTATTTGCTTTGAAATGTATGGCATTTTCCATATATTTTCCAATCATTCCAAAAGATTATTACATGTTTGATTTCCATATTTGTCTATAGCATTCTAGTGTTTATAGTAATGAAATATCTTTTAGGAATTTACATTCCTGTTTAAATGGTGTTTGTGTGTATACCACTTCTTTAAGCTGTACATATTATATCTCTTTTCACATTTCCAACTCCGAGAACAAGGTCATCTTCAATTGCTTCAGCTCTCTTTTCTTCCTTCCCTTCTCAATGTTTATTAGAGTTGGGATTGAATAGCACTCTTTGTGTTTCTGTTTTAACATGATGGAGTTTACTCAGGTGATTTTCTTTATATTTTTGAGCTTCTACGCTGTCTAGAATTAATTAGCTCCCCCATAGTAATTTCTGGAAATTTATAATGTTGTTTATCAAGTTTATGATCAAACTAATTGCTTTAAATCTGTTTTGAAATTCATGTAATTACATCAGTTGTATTGAAGTTTTCTGAATTGAGGAATTTATCAGCTTTTAGGCCATCTTAAAATTTGTTCATTATCTCAAGTGAGAAATTTCCACATTATTTTATGTTACTTTTTCCATAAGATTGAAAAATTGAGAAGTCCAATTTGATGAATTAAAGTTGCATGCTGATCCCCACAACACATCTTGTGGTTGGATGACAGTCTTCCATTAAGGCAAGTGTCCTGTATAAAATTAGCATTGTAACTAATATATAGGACCTTTGTGGGGAAGAAAAAAATTATTACTCATGAAACAGCTTTGAATGAATGAAAATATATATGATGCTTTGGATGGAAAGTACTAATATTAAAAAAAATAGTCATTTTAGGATGGATAAATAATTGTTATAAGCCTTTAAAATTAAATGTAACTTACAATATGTATATGCTAAAATATGCATATATGCTAAAATACACAAATCTTAAAGTATATAGTTCAAAAGATTTTTATAAATTGAGCATATTTATATAATCATCAGATATTTTTGAGATTTCCAATTGTTCAGTGTACGTGTCAACACTTAATATTGCTAATCCTTTTGATTTTAGTTGTTTTCATAGATGTGTGACTTGGATAGGATTGTGTCTTTAATCGACATTTCTCTGATAGCTAATTATTATGAATATGCTTTTATTTTCATCTAAGCCAGTTGGACAGATTCTCTTGTGCAATACCTTTTTCAGATCTTTTGCCTATTTCTTTATTTTCTATAATTTTATTGCTTTTTAAAATTGAAATATAGCTGGCAAACAATATTCTGTTAGTTTCAGATGTACTCCATAGTGATTTGACATTTAAATACATTATAAAATGATCACCATGATAAATCTAGTAGATATGAGTCCCCATACACAGTTATTACAGTGTTATTAACCATATCATTTATGCTGAAATTACATCCCTATAACTATTTATTTTGTAACTGGAAATTTGTACCTCTTAATTCCCTGTAACTATTTTGCCCAACCCCACCCATCTCCCCTCTGGCAACTACCCTTTATTCCTCTGTATTTATGAGTCTGTTTTCATTTTGTTTTTGTTTAAGATTCCATAGGCAAGTGAGATCACATAATATTTATCTTTCTGCTTATTTCATTTAGCATAATACCCTCTAGGTCCATGCATATTGTCATAAATGGCAAAGTTTCATTTATTTTATGGCTGAGTAATATTTCATTGCACATATAGTCCACATCTCTATCCATTCATCTATCAACGAATGCTTAGGTTACTTCATAGCTTGGCTGTTGCAAATAGTGCTCAGTCAACATAGGGGTGCGTATTTCTTTTTGAACTTGTGTTTTTCTTTTCTTTGGGTTAATAACCAGAAGTGAAACTGCTGGATCATATGGTAGTTATATTTTAATATTTTGAGGAAACTTCATCCTGTTTTCCATAGTGAATGCACCAACTTACACAGTCTTACCAGCAGTGCACATGAGTTTCCATTTCTCCATGTCTTTGCCCAGATTTATTTGTTGTCTTTTTGATGGTAGCTATTCTGGAAGATATGATGTGATATCTCATCGTGGTTTTGATTTTCATTTTCCTGTAAATTAGTGATGTTGAGCTGCTTTTCCTGTGTCTTTTGTCTATTTTATCTTCTTAGAAAAAAGTTTATTTAGCTTCTATGCCTTATTTTAAATCAGATTCATAGTTATGTGGTTTCCTTATATGTTTTATATATTAACCCTTTATCAGGATCTTTTGCAAGTATCTTGTTCGGTGCAATAGGCTGACTCTTCATTTTGTTGATAGTTTTCTTTTCTGTGCAAAGGTGTTTATTTTGATGAGGTCTCATTTGTCCATTCTTGCCTATGGAGACAGATTCAAAAATAATATTTCTAAGAGTAATGCCAAAGAGCATATTGCTTATGTTTTTTTTTTTCCCCTAGGGATTTTAAGGTTTCAGGTCATATATTAACATCTTTAATCCATTTTGAGTTTATTTTAATGTATGGTGCAAGAAAGCGGTCCAGGTTCATTCTTTTGCATGTAGCTGTCCAGTTTTTTTTCACCATTAAAAGAGGTTAGCTTTTCTTCATTGTATATTCTTGCCCCCCTTGTGATACATTAATTGATCATATAACAATTGAGTTTATTTCTGGGCTCTCTATTTTGTTCCATTGATCTGTGTGTCTGTTTTCATGCCAGTACCATTCTATGTTGATGATTGTTAACTTTGTATTGTAGTTTAACACTAGAGAGTGTAGCTTTGTTCTTCTTTCTCAAGATTTCTTTGACTTTGTGGGGTCTTTTGTGGTTCCATACAAATTTTAGGATTGTTTGTTCTAGTTCTGTGACAAATGCTGTTGGTATTTTGATAGGGATTGCAATGAATCTGAAAATTGCCCTGGATTAACATGTATATTTTAATAATATTCTTCTAATCTATGAGCATAGTATATCTTCCCATTTGTTTATATTTTCTTCAATTTCTTTCATTAATATCTTATAATTTTTAGAATATAGGGCTTTTATACTCTTGGTTAGGTTTATTCCTATGCATTTTATTCTTTATGATGCAATTGTGAGAGGATTTTTTTCTTAATTTCTCTTTCTTGTAGCTTGTTGTCAGTATATAAAAACACAACAAATTTCTGTATATTAACTTTGTATCCTGAAAACTTACTGAATTCATTTATTAGTTCTAATAGTTTTTGTTTTGATGGAATCTATAAAGTTTTCTAAGTATAATATCACTTCATCTGCAAATCGTGACAATTTTACTCATTTTCCAATTTAAATTGCTTTTTTTCTTTTCCTTGTCTGCTTGCTGTGGCTAGGACTTAAAATTCTATGTTAATTATAACTGACAAAAGTAGACATCTTCATCTTCTTCCTGATATTACAGGAAGTGTTTTCAGGTTTTCACCACTGAGTATGATATTTGTCAGGTATGGCGTTCATTATGGTGTGACATTCTTTATACCTACTTTGTAGGTAGTTTTTTTTTAAATCATAAATTTATGTTGAATTTTGTCAAAAGATTTTTATGCATTTATTGTGATGATCAGATAACTTTTATCTTTCAATTTGTTAAAGTGGTGTACCATATCAACTGATTTCTGGGTACTGACCTATCTTTGTATGCACAGGGTAAATCCCACTTGATACATGATTCTTTTAGTATGTTATTGAATTAGATTTGCTAATATTTTTTTGAGAGTTTTTGCATCTCTATTCTTCAGTGATATAGGCCTGTATTTTTCTTTTCTTGTGTCGTGTCTTTGTCTGGTTTTAGAATCAGAGTGATGTTCACCACATAGAATGAGTTTGGAAGAATTTCTTCCTCTTTAATTTTTTGGACCTGTTTGAGAAGAATGGTTGTTAGCTTTTCTTTAAATTTGGTAGGATTCACCTATAAGGCTGTCTGGTTCTAGACTTTTATTTGCTGAATTTTAAAGATTACTGTTTTAGTTTCGTTACTGGTAATGGGTCTGTTCAGAATTTCTATTTCTTCCTGATTTAGTTTTGGAAGATGGTACACTTCTGGGAATCTATTCATTTCTTCTTAGTAGTCCAATTTGTTGACATATAATTGTTCACAGAAACCTCTTATGATCCTTTATATTTCTGTGGGATAAGTTGTAACTTCTCTTTCATTTCTGAACTTATTCATTTGAGCCATCTCTTTTTTCTTGATTAATGTGGCTAAAGGTTTATCAATTGTATTTATTGTTAAAGAAAAACAGCTCTTAGTTTCATTGATCTTTTCTATTTTATTTTTTAAGTCTTTATTTTACTTATTTTGGTTCTAATCTTTATTATTTCCTTCGTTCTACTAACTATGGAATTGGTTTTGTTCTTCTTTTAGTTCCTTTAGGTGTAATGTTAGGTTGTCTCTTTGAGAATTTTCTTGTTTCCTGACGTAGGCCTGTATTTCTATATACCCCCACCTCTTAGAACTGCTTTTTCTTCCACTGTCTGTGACCTGACCTTTGTGATTGTTGTGATACATTTCAGTTATGAGTCATTAAGCATATCATTTCCTCTAGATGGGTATATTTGCCTTTCAGCTAGCAGACATTTTTCTATTTATTACTTTTTTAATGTAACAGTGTAGACTAGTGGTTTTTGTAGATTCAACTGCTCCAGTTGAGTATGTGTCTATATTATCCAAATACTCAGTCTATCAAAAAGTGGAAATGGGAAGTCCTTTAAGATGATTTGTTCTTTTGAGCACCAATAGCAAACATATTTGATAACTTCTTTAATAGATTGAAATAAGATTTTCTAGGCATAGCTTGAGTTTTCATATTGATCCATATACTTGATTACTATCCAACTTTGTTATGTTGAAATTGGTGTAAGATATCAAAATATGGACACTGGGATAGACATTCTATTGTTTAACATGAAGATAAACTAAAAACAGTTGCCCAATTTATAGGCCAAGCATAAAAATTTTAATTTTTATTAAATGCAGTGATTTCCCTTTAGTTCTAACTTTGTTTTCTTGTTCTATAAATGTTTTAAAACCATTTTATTTTTGTTTGAGTTATAGCTTTACCTTTGTATCATATACAGCATGTGTTTATTAGTTTAATATACCATGCCACTCAGTTGCTTCGGTTGTGTCTGACTCTTTGTAACTGTATGGACTGTAGCCTACCAGGCTCCTCTTCCATGGGATTCCCCAGACAAGAATACTGGAGTGGGTTGCCATGCCCTCCTCCATGGGATCTTTCCCCCAAGGACTGAACACATCTCCTGCATCTCCTGCATTATAAGGGCATTCTTTGCCCACTGCGTCACCTGGAAAGCCCTTAATATACCATACTGTGCTATATATTACACACAAAACCATGCTTTCAAGTTAAAATATTATTACAACATTTTAAAGCAACTTAAATGTTACAGAAAAGTTGCAAGAAAAATATGAAGAACTTCAATATTATATTTTACCCAGAGGCCTCGTGTAAGTTTGCCCACTGTCTCAATAATTTCCTATGTAGTAGCAGGATCCAATGTAAAATCATCTGTTGCATCCTGTTGCCATGTTTTTCCTATTGCCAAGTTGAAGTCTTCTTCAACTTGGAATAGATGTTCATTCTCTTCTTAACTCTCATGTTTTTTTGTGTGGGTTTTTGAGGATTGTAGATCAGGTGTTTTGTAAAGTATCTTCCAGTGTGGATTTGCACAAACTGATTAGACCAAGGTTATACATTTTGAGCCTGAATACCCCATGAAGTGCGGCGGCTGCAATGGACCGCGAAATGCGGCAGAGAGGAGCTACCCCAGGCCCAGAGTCAGGGGCGGTGACTGAGATTGCCAGGCTGCAACGGCACAGGGGCAGCCGAGAGGAACTACCACACATCCGAGGTTAGGGGCGGTGGCCGAGAGGAGCAACCCCATGTCCAAGGAGCAGCGGCTGCACGGGGAGGGCTAAGAGGAGCTACTCCACATTCAAGGTCAGGAAGGGCGACCTCATCCAAGGTAAGGAGCAGTGGCTGCGCTTTGCTGGAGCAGCCATGAAGAGATACCCCACGTCCAAGGTAAGAGAAACCCAAGTAAGACAGTAGATGTTGCGAGAGGGCATCAGAGGGCAGGCACACTGAAACCATACTCACAGAAAAGTAGCCAATCTGATCACACAGACCACAGCCTTGTCTAACTCAATGACACTAAGCCATGGCCTGTGGGGCCACCCAAGATGGATGGGTCATGGTGGAGAAGTCTAACAGAATGTGGTCCACTGGAGAAGGGAATGGCAAACCACTTCAGTATTCTTGCCTTGAGAACCCCATAAACAGTAGGAAAGGCAAAATGATAGGCTACTGAAAGAGGAACCCCCCAGGTTGGTAAGTGCCCAATACACTACTGGAGATCAGTGGAGAAATAACTCCAGAAAGAATGAAGGGATGGAGCCAAAGCAAAAACAATACGCAGTTGTGGATGTGACTGGTGATAGAAGCAAGATCCGATGCTGTAAAGGGCAATATTGCATAGGAACCTGGAATGTTAGGTCCCTGAATCAAGACAAATTGGAAGTGGTCAAACAGAAGATGGCAAGAGTGAATATTGACATTCTAGGAATCAGTGAACTAAAATGAACTGCAGTGGGTGAATTTAACTCAGATGGCCATTTTATCTACTACTGTGGGCAAGACACCCCTTAGAAGAAATGGAGTAGCCATCATGGTCAACAAAAGAGTCCGAAATGCAGTACTTGGATGCAATCTCAAAAATGACAGAATGATCTCTGTTCGTTTCCAAGGCAAACCATTCAATATCACAGTTATCCAAGTCTATGCCCCAACCAGTAATGCTGAAGAAGCTGAAGTTGAACGGTTTTATGAAGACCTACAAGACCTTGTAGAACTAACACCCAAAAAAGATGTCCTTTTCATTATAGGGGACTGGAATGCTAAAGTAGGAAGTCAAGAAACACCTGGAGTAACAGGCAAATTTGGCCTTGGAATGCGGAATGAAGCAGGGCAAAGACTAATAGAGTTTTGCCAAGAAAATGCACTGGTCATAGCAAACACCCTCTTCCAGCAACACAAGAGAAGACTCTACACATGGACATCACCAGATGGTCAACACCGAAATCAGATTGATTATATTCTTTGCAGCCAAAGATGGAGAAGCTCTATACAGTCAACAAAAACAAGACCAGGAGCTGACTGTGGCTCAGATCATGAACTCCTTATTTCCAAATTCAGACTTAAATTGAAGAAAGTAGGGAAAACCGCTAGACCATTCAGGTATGACCTAAATCAAATCCCTTATGATTATACAGTGGAAGTGAGAAATAGATTTAAGGGCCTAGATCTGATAGACAGAGTTCCTGATGAACTATGGAATGAGGTTCGTGACATTGTACAGGAGACAGGGATCAAGACCATCCCCATGGAAAAGAAATGCAAAAAAGCAAAATGGCTGTCTGGAGAAGCCTTACAAATAGCACTGAAAAGAAGAGAGGCGAAAAGCAAAGGAGAAAAGAAAAGATATAAGCATCTGAATGCAGAGTTCCAAAGAATAGCAAGAAGAGATAAGAAAGCCTTCTTCAGCAATCAATGCAAAGAGATAGAGGAAAACAACAGAATGGGAAAGACTAGAGATCTCTTCAAGAGAATTGGAGATACCAAGGGAACATTTCATGCAAAGATGGGCTCGATAAAGGATAGAAATGGTATGGACCTAACAGAAGCAGAAGATATTAAGAAGAGGTGGCAAGAATACACAGAAGAACTGTACAGAAAAGATCTTCACGACCCAGATAATCATGAGGATGTGATCACTAATCTAGAGCCAGACATCTTGGAATGTGAAGTCAAGTGGGCCTTAGAAAGCATCACTAAGAACAAAGCTAGTGGAGGTGATGGAATTCCCGTTGAGCTGTTTCAAATCCTGGAAGATGATGCTGTGAAAGTGCTGCACTCAATATGCCAGCAAATTTGGAAAACTCAGCAGTGGCCACAGGACTGGAAAAGGTCAGTTTTCATTCCAATTCCAAAGAAAGGCAATGCCAAAGAATGCTCAAACTACCGCACAATTGCACTCATCTCACACGCTAGTAAAGTAATGCTCAAAATTCTCCAAGCCAGGCTTCAGCAATATGTGAACCGTGAACTCCCTGATGTTCAAGCTGGTTTTAGAACAGGCAGAGGAACCAGAGATCAAATTGCCAACATCCGCTGGATCATGGAAAAAGCAAGAGAGTTCCAGAAAAACATCTATTTCTGCTTTATTGACTATGCCAAAGCCTTTGACTGTGTGGATCACAATAAACTGTGGAAACTTCTGAGAGAGATGGGAATACCAGACCACCTGACCTGCCTCTTGAGAAACCTATATGCAGGTCAGGAAGCAACAGTTAGAACTGGACATGGAACAACAGACTGGTTCCAAATAGAAAAAGGAGTACATCAAGGCTGTATATTGTCACCCTGCTTATTTAACTTCTGTGCAGAGTATGTCATGAGAAACTCTGGGCTGGAAGAAGCACAAGCTGGAATCAAGATTGCTTGGAGAAATATCAGTAAGCTCAGAGATGTGGATGACACCACCCTTATGGCAGAGAGTGAAGAGGAACAGAAAAGCCTGTTGATGAAAGTGAAAGAGGAGAGTGAAAACGTTGGCTTAAAGCTCGACATTCAGAAAACTAAGATCATGGCATCTGGTCCCATCATCTAATGGGAAATAGATGGGGAAACAGTGGAAACAGTGGCAGACTTTTTTTGGGGGGCTCCAAAATCACTGCAGATGGTGATTGCAGCCATGAAATTAAAAAATGCTTACACCTTGGAAGAAAAGTTATGACCAACCTAGACAGCATATTCAAAAACAGAGACATTACTTTTCCAGCAAAGGTCCATCTAGTCAAGGCTGTGGTTTTTCCAGTGGTCATGTACGAATGTGAGAGTTGGACTTTGAAGAAAGCTGAGCACTGAAGAATTGATGCGTTTTAACTGTGGTGTTGGAGAAGACTCTTGAAAGTCCCTTGGACTGCAAGGAGATCCAACCAATCCATCCTAAAGGAGATAGGTCCTGTGTGTTCATTGGAAGGACTGATGCTGAAGCTAAAACTCCAGTACTTTGGCCAGCTGATGTGAAGAGTTGACTCATTGGAAAAGACTCTGATGCTGGGAGGAATTGTGGGCAGGAGAATGGGTTGACAGAGAATGAGATGTCTGGATGGCATCACTGACTAATGCACATGAGTTTGGGTAAACTCTGGGAGTTGGTGATGGACAGAGAGGCCTGGAGTGCTGTGATTCATGGGGTCACAGATAGTCGGATACGACTGAGCAACTGAACTGAATTGACCCCATGAAAATGATGATGTGGTCTCCTGTTTACATTGTATCTGGTGGCATAAGTTATTTTGACACATTTCTGGTGAGTTTTACTCTGATCATTTAAAGTGAAATCAAAATATTGACTATATTTATATATATTTAGAAAAATAAGATAATACTTTAAGGATATATGGGCCAGGTTTCTCATTTTCAGAGAAGCAGGATACAAATATGGAATGGAGGAAATCTATAAAGAACTCTTTTATTTTGAATTGAATTTAGATGTATTGCTGTGAAGTCTTAATTTATATTTCAATTATTTAACTGAAAAGTAAAATGTACATATGTGTGTGCATGTGTGTATGTGTATGTATTTATACAGCATAAATATATTCTTTTCTCTGTGACATCTCAAGTAGTAAGCAAAATTTTCTTTCTGAATACCACTGTCACCTAAAAGTAAACAGGCTGATGGGATAAAGAAATGACTGGTTTTAGAGCAGGGCAGGGAATGAAGATGGAGAAGGCAATGGCAACCCACGCCAGTCCTCTTGCCTGGAAAATCCCATGGACGGAGGAACCTGGTGGGCTGCAGTCCATGGGGTTGCTAAGAGTTGAATATGACTGAGTGACTTCACTTTCACTTTTTACTTTCATGCACCTCCAAATGAAACAACATATCCAGTTAAGACACTACCATGACCCAAACTGGAGAAGGCGATGGCACCCCACTCCAGTACTCTTGCCTGGAAACTCCCATGGATGGAGGAGCCTGGTAGGCTGCAGTTCATGGGGTCGCTAAGAGTCGGACACGACTGAGCAGCTTCACTTTCACTTTTCATTTTCATGCATTGGAGAAGGAAATGGCAGCCCACTCCAGTGTTCTTGCCTGGAGAATCTCAGGGATGGCGGAGCCTGGTGGGCTGCCATCTATGGGGTCACACAGAGTCGGATGTGACTGAAGCGACTTAGCAGCAGCAGGGAATGAAGATGATGAGCTAAAATAACTCTTTCAATTAGAAAGCACAGAGGTTCTCAAAACATGGGGAAGATATTTTAAAGGGATATAAGAAAAAGCTTGAAGGATTTCCTGCTGGCCAAATATGACATATTTTGTGTATGAAAATAGATAATTATAGAAAGAGATGGCCACACATGTAAAATTCAAGAAGTGAATAACAAGAGGAGAAGACAAAGCTCTTTCTTAGAGTAGACTGTGAACTAGTATATGTGGAAGACATAGAATGCGAAAGGCACCATTTGTCAACCATCGAATTTATAATTAGTACAGACAAGAAACAACAGTATGTGCTCAAAACACTGGGAGCTAATGTAACGAGGAATCAGATTTTACCTAGTTTCAAAGAACCTATCTGACCTTGGATGTAGGGTATCTCCACCCTTTCTAGTTGAATGAGTTATTTTTGACTGTGTCAAAGGCTTTGACTATGTGGATCACAATAAACTGTGGGAAATTCTAAGAGACAGGAATACCAGACCACCTGACCTGCCTCTTGAGAAATCTGTATGCAGGTCAGGAAACAACAGTTAGAACTGGACGTGGAACAACAGACTGGTTCCAAATAGGAAAAGGAGTACGTCAAGGCTGTATGTTGTCACCCTGCTTATTTAACTTCTATGCAGAGTACATCATGAGAAACGCTGGGCTGGAAGAAGCACAAGCTGGAATCAAGATTGCTGGGAGAAATATCAATACCTCAGAGATGCAGATGACACCACCCTTATGGCAGAAAGTGAAAAGGAACTAAAAAGCCTCTTGATGAAAGTGAAAGAGAGGAGTGAAAAAGTTGGCCTAAAGCTCAACATTCAGAAAACTAAGATCATGGCATCTGGTCCCATCACTTCATGGTAGATAGATGGGAAAACAGTGGAAACAGTGGCAGACTTGATTTTGGGGAGCTCCAAAATCACCTTAGATGGTGACTGCAGCCATGAAATTAAAAGACACTTACTCCTGGGAAGAAAAGTTATGACCAACCTAGACAGCATATTCAAAAGCAGAGACATTACTTTGCCAACAAAGGTCCGTCTAGTCAAGGCTATGGTTTTTCCAGTGGTCATGTACGAATGTGAGAGTTGGGCTGTGAAGAAAGCTGAGTGCTAAAGAATTGATGCTTTTGAACTGTGGTGTTGGAGAAGACTCTAGAGAGTCCCTTGGACTGCAAGGAGATCCAACCAGTCCATTCTAAAGGAGATCTTCCCTGGGTGTTCTTTGGAAGGAATGATGTTAAAGCTGAAACTCCAATACTTTGGCCACCTGATGTGAAGAGCTGACTCATTTGAAAAGACCCTGATTCTGGGAAAGATTGAAGGTGGGAAGAGAAGGGGATGACAGAGGAAGAGATGGTTGGATGGCATCACCCACTCAATGGATATGAGTTTGGGTAAACTCTGGGAGTTGGTGATGGACAAGGGAGGCCTGGCATGCTGCGGTCCATGGGATCGCAAAGAGTTGGACATGACTGAGCGACTGAACCGAACTAAACTGAAAAAAACCTATCTGCAAAATATTTACTTATTACAAAGAGGAAGTTTAAGATAGAGAAACCTGGCTCTTATTATCCATAAAATATTTTCTTACTACTCAATCTACATGAATGTGACAAATCTCCTGATTCAAAGAAGCTGCTATTCTCAGTGCTTGGATCCCCCTGGGGTTACACATTGTGTCCCCCTGGGAGTCTCATCCCATTCAGACTCTCTTATGTGAATGCTGACCACCCTTGAACTGCCCTGTATGTCCTTCATGCCTTCTTTTTATATTTATAAATACATTAAAGACCACCATTTATTAAAGTGGTTCTGGTTTCCTATTTTTTGGCTCAAAAGACACTGGGATCACAGGCTGAAGCCAAGATATTAACAAAGAAAGGGGAAAATATTTCCCAGCACGCTCCATACTTAAAGGCCATTGATCTACCCATATTATGTGAGCAAATCAGTGAGTTCTGGGTCTGCAAAGCCATTTTTTCCCTAAAATATTATGTTATGTTAGTCACTTAGTTGTGTTTGACTCTTTGTGACCCCATGGACTATAACCCGCCAGGCTCCTCTGTCTTTGGGATTCTCCTGGCAAGAGTACTGGAGTGGGCTGCCTTTTCCTTCTCCAGAGGAGCTTCCAGACCCAGGGAATGAACCTGGGTCTCTTGCACTGAAGGCAGATACTTTACTGTCTGAGTCACCATAACTGAAAAACAAAATCTAGTTGTTTAGTATACAATCATAACAACATCTAGTTTAATTACTTTGTGACCATTTTGCTTTATAATATATAAGAACTTTGACTCATTCTTGAAATTATAAAAATATGTAACATTTAATCTATTTTAAACCTTGAACCAGAGAGTCAAACAATACTTGCCAAGTCTTACATGATCATTTATTTTCAAATAAAAGTTTCAGAATTGATGGCTGTTATTTTTTGAATATTTATCAAATATATGGATAAAGAAACTGAGATACATCCATAAAATATCTTTGGAAATAAGTAGATCCTGTAAATCTAAAGGCAACGAGACTGTACCTAGGTACTCTAGTTGATAATGGTATTTCCCATAGGGTTATGGGTTAGCAATTCCGATATTGCTCTGCATGCATACTGGAATGGTACTATTAAGCAAAAGATGGCAGGCAGTGCAAACCTGTTCCTTACTGTTGGAATGGGAATTTGCAGATAAGTAAAAGGAGGCTAGAATAACCCACGTGGTGATGGATTAGAGTTGAAGATATGAGTATGAACTCATATTTAACTTAATGTAGAGATAGATGGTTAGATACTGAAATATTTAAAGCTTTGTTTATGTATACAGGTTAATAATGATACTTATATTGTTTGCTCCATCAGCTGAGAAAGCTTATAAGAACTACCATCTCGGTAGCTATGAGTAAGCCTACTGCCCAGATCCTGGTTTCTAATATCATTTTTCAATTAAAAAGGAACTAAGGATCCTTGGAGAAATGTCTGATTCTAGCACCAAAGTAGGAAATATATCTGAGATGATGATCCTGAAGCATTTTATAGTACCAAAAGTGAGGAATTACTCAAGACAAAAATAAAAAAAAAAAAACATTGGTGAAGGTAAGTTAAAGAAACACAGGAGTGTAGTATGGAAAGGGGGAAAAATGAATAATGTCACAGTGGAAAAATCTGACAAAAACTACCTCAGCCAGGTGATCAAGGCCAGCATCAACAATCAAAACTCATGTTGATAGTATATATGTTTGATATGATATGGTGAAAATGGCACTTACCCCGTGGGTGTTCCTCTCAATACTCATACTCCTTGACTTAATTATGAAAAAAATCATCATACACATTTCAAATTTAGGCATTTGATTGTTAATTATATGTATCAACCTGCCTAAGCCTATTCTGGATGTTTCTGTGAAAATGTTTTTGGATGAGATATACATTTAAATTAATGGACTTTAAGGAAAACAAATTGTTCTCCATAATGTAGTGGGCCTCATCCAATCACTTGAAGGCCTGAATTGGACAAAAGGCTGACCTTCAAACAAGAGGAAATTTCCTAGCAGACCACCTTCAAACTTCGAGTGCAACACTAGCTTTTCAGCTTGAGCCTCAGTGTTGGCTCCATTCAGGGGTCTTCAGCCTGCCAGCTCACCTTGCAGATTTTGGACTTACCAAGTCTTCATAATGGTGAAAACCAATTTCTTAAAATAAACCTCTTTCTATACATGTATACAACCTATTAGTTCTGTTTCTCTGAAGTACCCTGATTAATTCAGCATGCCAAAAAAATACTTGAGCAGTACTTCTCAAAATTGTTGTCATCAAAAAACAAAATCTGAGAAACTGCCATAACCAAGAGGAGCCCAAGAGACCAGACCTGACAACTAAGTGTCGTGATCCTGAGTGGGATCCTGAGAAGAGGAAAGGAGGTATTAGGGGTTCACTCATGCACTGATGTTTTTCAGTAAATATGTAGTTTTCATTTCAGTCGCTCAGTCGTGTCTGACTCTTTGCGACCCCTTGAATCGTAGCACACCAAGCCTCCCTGTTCATCACCATCTCCCGGAGTTCACTCAGATACACATCCATAGAGTCTGTGATGCCATCCAGCCATCTCATCCTCTGTCGTCCCCTTCTCCTCCTGCCCCCAGTCCCTCCCAGCATCAGAGTCTTTTCCAATGAGTCAACTCTTCGCATGAGATGGCCAAAGTACTGGAGTTTCAGCTTTAGCATCAGTCCTTCCAAAGAAATCTTAGGGTTGATCTCCTTCAGAATGGACTGGTTGGATCTCCTTGCAGTCCAAGGGACTCTCAAGAGTCTTCTCCAACACCACAGTTCAAAAGCATCAATTCTTCGGAGCTCAGCCTTCTTCACAGTCCAACTCTAACATCCATACATGCTGCTGCTGCTGCTGCTAAGTCACTTCAGTCGTGTCCGACTCTGTGTGACCCCATAGATGGCAGCCCACCAGGCTCCCCCATCCCTGGGATTCTCCAGGCAAGAATACTGGAGTGGGTTGCCATTTCCTTCTCCAGGGGATCTTCCCTACTCAGGGATCAAACCCAAGTCTCTTGCACTGCAAGCAGATTCTTTACCATCTGAGCCACGAGGGAACCCTCAACTTCACTAATTATGAAAGAAAGGCAATCTAAACCAATGAGAAATGATTGTTCATTTGTAAGACAGGCATAGGTAAGAAAATTTTGCCAGTGTTGGCTCTAGTGTGAGAGAAAATCCTCCTGATCATTATTACCAAGGATATAAAGTGGCCAAACCTTTTTTTTTTAAAAATCTTATGAGCAGTGAAATATACACACCTTTTAAACTAACAACTACATTTTCAGGGGATCCAAACATATCAAGCAAGTCTACAACCAGAACAGACAGGAGGAAGAACGTCTGCTAATTTAACGAAATTTAATTTTAGGCGTAAGACAGTCTCTACATTTGAGTGTACTAAACTCCATCCAGGTTTGCCTTGTTATTTCAACAATATAGAGCCATAAAAAGACGCAGAGGCATGAAAATAATAGCATGGATAAACAATCAAAATACTGACACTCAAGAATCTAGGTCCAAAGTTGAAGTATCTGGAGAGGTACCCTGACTGACGTAATTTTTACTAGTATTATTATTATTTTTTACATAAACCTCTTGAATCTCTTCGTATCTGTGCAGAGGGATGGAGTTAAGAGGACGAATAAACTACTGAGATCTGCCTAAGGCCCTTGCGCTGATCCGAAGGGGAGAAAATTACTTACGGTGACAAGCCTGGGACCAAGTCAGACGAAACACCCTTCAGGGGTAACCAAAAGAGCGATATCAGGCACCAGGTCCCGGGCAGCGTTCACCCTCCTGGCTAGGTCAACAGTAGACGCAGAGCAGCCCTGCCTCGGCTACTGAGCATGCGGCTAATTCGGCGCAGGCTCGGAACAGCTACTCGGCCGTCGCCGGCTCTGACTCCTCACTTGCTCTGACTCCGCACTCCACTTTCCGGGTTTTCTTCAAGCTCTACGTAGGTGCCAGTCTCCTGAAGTCAAAACGAAAGGTGATTCAGGAATCATTCTGACTTCAGGTGTCCTCCAATCCACTTTGTGTGCACAATTCATCCTTAAGATATTCGTCGGGTTATTGCTGCCGCCCTGCGGCGGGGAGCCAGCTGCTTAACCTCCAAACCTTGGGCGTCCTGGACACCCCACCTTTGCTCTCCTAAAGAAAATTTTATGCAGAAGTGTGTTACTGGGGAGGGGTTCAGGGTTGGGAACTCGTACACCAGTGGCGGGTTCATGTCAATGTATGGCAAAACCAATACAGTATTGTAAAGTAAAAAAAAAATAATAATAATAATAAATTAAAAAAAGAATAATGTTAAAAAAAAAAGAAGTGTGTTACTAGCGCTTACTTTTTTTTTTTTTAAAAGCACTTACCAGATTCATAAAAGTGCCTGTGACTTTCATTTGCCTGATGATAAGTCCTGGAAGGTTTTCTGTCTTCCTGGTAGAATGTACCATATTAGTTTTTTTTTTTTT
>SJYX01010187.1:51846-104650 GCA_006410675.1 Oreotragus oreotragus | reverse complement strand
CCAAAAAAAAAAAAAAAAAGTTGCAAGTAAGAGTGATTCCAAGACAGATGCCCTTGGTTATACGTTGAGATTTCTTTGTCTGGGTCTCTAAAGGTCCTGGTTTCACCTTCAACAAGTTGTAGAGAACTACACATTGTAGGTTTTCATTGGAAAATAAAATATGAAATTATTGGTATTCCAATCCAGGTCACAATGAGGTAAATAACATTTACAGAACACTATATGAGACAGACAGACCAGTCATTGCTCTAGTAGAGATGACAAATACATGACATTTGTTCTGCTTTCTCCTTTATATGATTATGGCAGACATGACTAATTGCATACAGTTCTTTTTGTGGGATGACAGAGTGGTCAGAATGGTCCCTGGAGATGAAACCTCATTACCATTGCTCCTTTAGGAACTCCAAGTTATTTCCTTGGGTCAAGCCAGGCCATCGGAGTAACCATATAAATAGTTATTTGCTTAGTCTTTTATAGAATCACATTCACTAATTTCTTTTTTAAAATGAATCCTAAACTTCTTATCAGAATCCAATTTAAAATTCATATTACATTATTGCATTTGTAATAAAGACATTGTTAAAGATCTTTTCTACTTAGTGGCCATGTATATGAATAAGTGATAGATATTTATTATTGTATTGTTATGTCTTTTAGAATACACTTAAGAAAAGCTTTGTTTTCCATGCAGTTAGGCTCTGCCTTTCTTTTAATAAGGATTATAACTGGTAATGTTTTTCTTTTAACCTTGAATTCTATATGCTCTGGGACAAATTTGAACATCAGCTGTTGCAGTTGAGTTCTCCTTTCTTTTTTTTTTTTTTTGTTTGTTCCTTTCTTTAGCTTCATTGCCTTGTTACACAAAAGATTTGAGAAAATAGTTTGAATTTCATGTTGCTATTTTCCCTTGTTTTATACTTATATTTCCTTGATTTTCATTTTTTAATTTCATTGCTATTATATTTAAGAAGTCCAATAGCATTGAATAGTTTTGCAAAGTATTTTTAAGTTTCTTTTTAAGAATTTCAAAGAGTCTCATAACTTGGATTTGACTTTAAAATGTGATATCTTGTTTGGCTGATATCTCTTAGATGCACCTTCTGATATGAATGATGTAGCTGGAAGAGCATTTGACTAAGATTTTGAAGACTTAGTGATACTTAACTTGTGGTTAATGATTTAATGTCTCTAGAACTCATTCTCAGAGTAGGAAAAAAAAAAAGTTTAACCCCTGTGTTATAAAAACTAGTTTGTCGTACATATTATTTTTTAGCAAATTGCCTTTAATTTAGTGAATTTCAAAACACAAGTAAAATTAGCAATCAATGGGGAAAGATACAGTATCTGCAAGTTCAAAATACATCTTGTAATTTTCTGGGGAAGAAAGTTCTTAGAGAAAGTCTTGTAAGAAAAAGAGCATTAAATTCCATGTGGGTATTTGGCTAAAATTTTAGTACTTTTTAGGGGGAATGTATCATAATAGCTGAAAATCTCAGGACCTCATGCTCATTAAATAGTTGTCATTACAGTTGTCAGAAGCTTGAGTTCATGAATATTTCTGTCAGAACATTTTTTACTAGAACTGCAACCAGACTGAAAGTTTACCCTGGAGGGCAGTAGTGTATATAGTCATACTCTTAGAGGACTCTTCTCTGGGATTTTTTTGTCTCCTCTTCTTCACTTGGACCTCCCAGTGACCTCCAAGTGAAGGGTGAGTGTACAAGATTAAAACAGTATAAACAGATTCTCTTACACTTTGTGAAAGTGTTTATGCTAAGTGAATAATAGCAGTCTACCTCTAAATTTTCAACGTAGTCCTTGAAGAAACTGAATGTCACATACTGGTAAATTTTATTGCTTATTTGTTGCTGTGTAATAAATTACAAATGACTTTCCTATTGTGGCTATTCTTTAACCTTTGCGAACAATCAGAAACATGACAATAAAAACTAGAAATCTTCAGTGTTTTAAATCACTCTCCTCAGACATATCTAAATAGGTACTGGACCACACAAGAAAACCATAGGTAATACTGACTAGAGAAAATAGGCATATAACTGGGAGTTATAATGGCTGAAATTTAAGGTCTCTCAAGTTTTAGGAGTCTTTATTAATCAAAATTTTATTCCAAATTTTATATTCTTTGCAAATGGTGTGATTTCAGTGAGGGTGCATATAGCATTCATTGTATGAATGAACACATCATGAAGATAGTTATTGATACTCTTTTCTTGCTTATTCCTTGTGATGACTTCCCCAGATTTTCAAGACTAAATTTTTTTTTCACATGAAACAAATTAGAATCATTTATTTTGGATTGATTATTACCTAATGTTTCATTAACTATTCTGAACACTAAGGAAGAATATTTTTTATATAATGTGAAATTTTA
Source organism: Oreotragus oreotragus (assembly GCA_006410675.1). Classification (NCBI taxonomy): domain Eukaryota; kingdom Metazoa; phylum Chordata; class Mammalia; order Artiodactyla; family Bovidae; genus Oreotragus; species Oreotragus oreotragus. Next base: position 102,255 of record SJYX01010187.1, on the reverse strand, counting down.
CTCAAGGCATCTGCTGAGCAAGAGTTCATTTTGATTAATAATTGGGGAATTTAAAATTCCAGGGACTTCCCTGGTGGTCCAGTGGTTCAGAATCTGCCTTCCCATGCAAGGGATGCTAGTTCCATCCCTGATCAGGGAGCTAAGATTCCACATGCTGCAGGGCAGCTAAGCCCGAGCACTGCACTGGAGAACCTATGTGCCACAACTATTGAACCCGCAAGCTCTAGGGCCCATACTCCACAACAAGCAAAGCCCATACACTGCAATGAAGACTTGGTGCAGCCAAAGATAAAGAAATAAAAATTAAAAAATTAAATTCTAAATTGAACTTTGCAGCTTTGGGTTTTTCTAAATGAGTTAATCCTTAACTCAATGTAGCCAGTTTCCTATGATGACGATGATTCTTATTGTTATTCTTCTAGGGAATATAAACTCTCACGTTTATTTGAACTCCAAATGTATCCTTATCTTTCAAAGTATAGGTCATTCAAAGTAACACTTGATAAATTGCATTCAAATAAACTGCAGCTATAAGGAACACATTACTAGAATTATTTCTACATGTGGGTAGAAAAGGTCAGTTTTCATTCCAATCCCAAAGAAAGGTAATACCAAAGAATGTTCAAACAAATGCACAATTGCACTCATTTCACATGCTAGCAAGGTCATGCTCAAAATCCTCCATGCTAGGCTCCAAGAGTATATAAACCAAGACTTTCAGATGTACACACTGGATTTAGAAAAGGCAGAGGAACCAGAGATCAAATTGCCAACATCCATTGGATCATAGAAAAAGCAAGAGAATTCCAGAAAAACATCTACTTCTGCTTCATTGACAATGCTAAAACCTTTGACGGTATGGATCACAAAAAACTGTGGAAAATTCTTAAAAAGCTAGGAATACCCAACCACCTTACCTGCCTCCTTAGAAACCTGTATGCAGGTCAAGAAGCAACAGTTAGAACTGGACATGGAACCATAGACTGGTTCCAAATTGGGAGAGGATTACATCAAGGCTATATATTATCACCTGCTTATTTAACTTATATGCAGAGTATATCATGCAAATTGTGGGCTGGATGAAGCACAAGCTGGAATCAACATTGCAGGGAGAAATATCAATAAACCTCAGATATGCCAATGACACCACCCTTGTGGCAGAAAGCGAAAAGGAACTTGATGAAGGTGAAACAGGAAAGTAAAAAAACTGACTTAAACTCAACATTCAAAAAACAAAGATCATGGCACCTGGTCCCATCATTTCATGGCAAATAGATGGGAAAGCAATGGAAACAGTGACAGATTTTATTTTCTTGGGCTCCAAATTCACTGCTGATGGTGACTGCAGCCATGAAATGAAAGGATACATGCTCCTTGAAAGAAAAACTATGACAAACCTAGACAGCATATTAAAAAGCAGAGACATTACTATGTTGACAAAGGTATTTATTCAAAGCTATGGTTTTTCCAGTAGTCATGTATGGATATGAGAGTTAGATCATAAAGAAAGCTGAGTGCCAAAGAATCGATGCTTTCAGATTATGGTAATGGAGAAGACTCTTGAGAATCCCTTGGACTGAAAGGAGGTAAAACCAGTCAATCCTAAAGGAAATCAGTCTTGAATATTTCATTGGAAGAATTGATGCTAAAGCTGAAGCTCCAATACTTTGGCCATCTGATATGAAGAGCCAACTCATTGGAAAAGTCCCTGATGCTGTGAAAGATGGAAAGCAGAAGGAGAAGGGAACGACAGAGGACAAGATGGTTGGATGGCATCAGTGACTCAGTGGACATGCATTTGATCAAACTAACAATCCATGTAAAATCTGACAGACCTCCTCTAAGAACACTAAAGAACTTTTCCTTGGATGATTTCCAGATGACCTGAAAACTTTGTGTTACTTTCCAAATATTATTTTTCCAAGGTACCATTCCTATGTGATGCTCTATTTTTGAAATCTGTAGTTATTCCTCAATCAGGAGCTGTTTTATCTATTCATGTCCCTTAAAAGAGTTGTTGTTCATTTGCCCAGTCGCATATGACTCTTGTGACACTTTTTCTTTGGGATGGTTTTGTTCTAGACCTCCTGTACAATATTAAGGACCTCTACCCATAATTCTTCAGTCACACTGTTAACTAAATCTAGTCCCTAGAATCTATTCATTACCTCTACTGCATTGGAAGGACTGATGTTGAAACTGAAACTCCAATACTTTGGCCACCTGATGCAAAGAGCTGACTCATTTGAAAAGACCTGATGCTGGGAAAGATTGAGGGCAGGAGGAGAAAGGGATGACAGAGGATGAGATGGCTGGATGGCATCACTGACTCAATGGACCTGGATTTGGGTAGACTCCGGGAGTTGGTGGTGGACAAGGAGGCCTGGCATGCTGTGGTTCATGGGGTAGCAAAGAGTCAGACATGACTGAGTGGACTGAAACTGAACTGCCTAAAAGAGTACTCATTCCTTTATTTGCTTTCTAAGGTCAAAAAGTGTACTACTTATAAAACTATAGATTTCAAGAACGGTTTAGAGAATATGAGAATATTGTATTTATATTGATTACTGTTCAGTTCAGTCGCTCAGTTGTGTCTGACTCTTTGCAACCCCATGAATCGCAGCACGCCAGGCCTCCCTGTTCATCACCATCTTTCAGAGTTCACTCAGACTCATGTCCATCGAGTTCGTGATGCCATCCAGACATCTCATCCTTGGTCACCTGATGCTGGGAGGGATTGGGGGCAGGAGAAGAGGACGACAGAGGATGAGATGGCTGGATGGCATCACCGACTCGATGAACACGAGTTTGGGTGGACTCCAGGAGCTGACCATGGACAGGGGGGCTTGGCGTGCTGTGACTCATGGGGTTGCAAAGAGTCAGACACGACTGAGCAACTGAATTGGTCACATAAAATCTTGTTCTACATTAGCGTAGAAGCAAGAAGTGCCACTGTGAATACATGTTTGCATTTTACATTCTGTTTTCCACACAAACGACTCATGATGATGAAGCCAGAAGTCTGAAAACTTGCCGGGCAGGTCACACCTCTCAGAGCTCCTCCGTCTTGCATGCCTTCGCCAGCAGAGGCAGATTTCAGTCCACTGCGCCATTGCTCATCTCAAGGGGAAATGAGAGTTAAATGATCTCAGCTGGACATAACCAACTTTCTTATCTTCAAGAATAAAAAACACTTTCCTGAAGCTGCTACTGTTATGCTGGCAAGTTGACTCCTGGTCGGCCGGGGCTGAGGGGTCAGGCTGGGGCTACTGAAGCATGTCACGCTCTGGCATCATCTTTGACTTTTGAAGGCTCACACGGAAATCACAAAAACTAAACTTTCTCTCAAAGGCACTGACACTCTGACCCCTCCTAGTAATTAGTTAAGCCATTGGTTCACCACGTGAGAGACATGTCAAAATCAACCAGGGAAGGTTTTTTCACTTTGTTCTGGCTTCAAGCAGACGTTCATCCAACACTAACCAAATAGATTTTCTAGGATTTATACGTGTTTCATCAGAGGCAATCGATGCACTTGTAATCTGATAAGCTTTCTGGCTAAGAGTCCCTGATAAGCCCTACTGGTTAAGAACCTTGTGACTTAAAAGTATGATTCTTTGCGAGACAGTGAACTGTAGTCCCCCAGGCACCTCTGTCCAAGGAATTCTCCAGATAAGAATACTGGAGTGGGTTGCCATGCACTCCTCCAGGGGAGCTTCCTGACCCAGGTCTCCTGCATTGCACATAGATTCTTTACTGTCTTGAGTCACCAGGGAAGCCCTTAGTAATTATTACAAAGGTAACAATTTTAGACGGAAATGTGCAAAATAGATAATTATTTTCCCACTGTTGAGGGACGGAGAGTAAGATTACCTAAAATTTCCCACAGTTCTTGACCATCTATTCTTATTTTGACTATATAGACTTTAAGATTTTAGATCGTAAATTTTCACATTAATATATATTTTATATATACATATATATTTTATAAATACAAAAATATTTTCAGCTTATTTTTTATTGCTTAATCATTAAGTATTGATACTTTGTGAATATGCATTTAAAATTAACTGAAATACCATGAATGCTTTTTTAAAAAATAATCAGAAACCTTCAACTCTAAAACACGCTAATGATAAATACATCATTATATAAATACACTATATTCAGTTGCTCATTCACTCATTTTACAAGCACTTACTGAATGCATACTTCTTGCCAAGCATGTTTTAGCAACTGGGAGTACAGCCTTGAAAAGTCTGTCCATTCGGAGATTATATTTATTGTGTATTTGAGAGGGGAAGCAGTCAACAAAAAACATATATGATAAGGAGCTTATACAAAATAAAGTTGCAGGATAAGGGGGTTAGGGAGAGTGGGCGGCCAGCAGGTGTAATTGATAGACTTATTAATACTGGCATTAGAGTAGGTGACCTAAAACAGGGAGTGAGCCCTGGGGACATCCAGATTATTCCAGGCAAAGGGGAGTCTAGGGACAGGAAAGGGCAGAAGGCTGTTATGGCATGAACAACCAGCTGGGAGACAGGGAGATGCAAGTGGGAATATGTGGGAGCCGTGGGAAAGTGCCAGAGGCTCTGTCGGAGTACCACACCCAGGCTGACTTAAAACAAGATTTTATTGTGTGTCCCTGGAGGTCAGCAGTCCAAGATAAGGGTGTAGCCAGGGTTAGCTCTTGAGGCCATGAGACAGCTTCCGTCCCATGTCTCTCTCCCCGCTTTTGGAGGTTTGCGGGTGTGATCTTTGGCCTTCCTTGCCTTACAGAAGCCTCACCTCAATCTCAGCCTTCATTTGGCATTCTCCGTTTACGTGTCTGTCTTCAGATTTCCCCTTTTTGTGAGGACACCGGTCACATGGAATTAGGATGCACCCCACTTCAGTATGGCTTTATGCTGACTGGGGCTTCCCTTCAGATGGTAAAGAATCTGCCTGAAATGCGGGAGACCTGGATTTGATCCTGGGACAGGAAGATCCCCTGGGGAAGGGCATGGCAACCCACTCCAGTATTCTTGTCTGGAGAATCCTATGGACAGAGGAGCCTGGAAGGCTACAGTTCATGGGGTCATAGAGTCAGACATGACAGAGTGACACACTTATGCTAATTATGCCTGTAACAATCCTACTTCCAAATAAGGTCACATTCTGAGGTACCAGGCGTTGCAACTCCATTATATGAATTTGGGGGCGGGGGGGGAATATATTTCAATCAGTAACATGGCTATTAATGCTGAATGAGAGAAGCCATTGGAATCTTATGAGCAGACAAATGCCACGATCCCCCTTAAATTATAAGAGGACGCCTTTTGCTGCTCCTTTGATGCTGGGCTGCAGTCAGGAAAGCTGGAGCAGTGAAGCCTGGTGAAGGGCCTGGACGTGGCAGCCTGAACACAGATGGGTCATTCCTGTGCCAGAGACATTCTCACAATGAGACACGCTCATGGTGTATCCCATGTGAAAAACACATGATCAAAATGAAGTTCTGCTTTTTTCAATAATACTCTTCCCATTTGATGCTACTTTACAGAAGAAACCTTGAGGCTCTAGATTTTCACTTTATTCACAGTGAGAGTGAGGTGCTAGATCTAAGACTACAATTTTGCAGTTGGATCAAGGACTCAAATCCAACTATTCTAGCTTTAAACTCTGCAATTAATACTTAATATGATCAGGTTTTACAAATACAAAATATATCAAACTCATGAATCTCAGGTTTTTCATCTATATGAAAGAATTACAACCTGATCTCTATCAAATTTGTTTAAATTTTTAAAAACTACGTTTCTATAATTACAAACTTACAATTAACAAGAGGGAAAAAAAATTACTTTGTGGAAGATGAGTCTCAACTGCCCTTTTTGCTTGCACAGAGAAAAACTTACATCCCAGACAACCAAAAGATAAATAGTAAAAAATAAAATGGTTACATGTTTTCAATTAATTTATTTAGAAAAATGAAGGTTTACAATTGGTGCCTTAAGGCAGCAGATCATGAATTCAACAAGTTAGTATTAATAATAGACTTTCAAAAACCTTTATAGATTAGTCCAAAGTAGAAAATTATTTTCTGCCCACTCTTGGACTCAGACACATTCAGAAAAAATATATATTTATAAAAATAAAATGGCAAACTTAATCCCACCAATGAACTGATAGTCTTAATATCAGTTTGTCTGAACAATCTCTGTGTAATAAGAATAGCTGAGTGATTTTTTCCTGCCCTACCTCCGTATCATATAAAGTGATGAAAATATTTACTTTTTGAAAAATCAAAAACATCCCTGAAACAAAACACAAGAAACAGTAAGAACAAATATCCGCTAAATAAAAACGGTATAACTAATTGGTTTACTATTCATACAAACCCGTCCGGACTCAGCCTCTAGACATCTGGCTCTTCATGTTATTTCTACTTCAGACACCAGGGAGCACATGTGTGAAAAAGAAAATGGAAATCCCCGGTCTAATCCACCTAGACTTCAGACACCAGGGAGCACATGTGTGAAAAAGAAAATGGAAATCCCCGGTCTAATCCACCTAGATTTCAGTTTCAGAAATATTAATGCATACAATGAAGCAAAAAGGACTACCAGCTATAATGAAGTGTGCTGCTGATAAAAACACTCTCTCGCTGAAACATCTTTAAAATCTGTGAGCACCGGATTAAGCAACAGCGAGCATCTAGGATCCTGGATTTCAGAAGTTAGAGAACTTTATTGCAACTGAGAGAGAAGGCAGAAGTCCAACTTACTAAAGGATATTCCCCCTACTGACATGATCACAGTAAGATTCGTCACTGAACTAGGATGCTCAGTGTATCTATGTTCTACAAGATTTATTAAGAAACCTACCTTTATTCTGAAGAAATTTTCCTAAAATGAAAACAGCATTCCTAGTAAACCCTGCTATCACACTAAAGGGAAAACCATACTAGTGAGCAAAAATTTTCAATTTGTTTTGTGAAGATACTGTGACAGTTATCTCAGAAACAACTAAAAAGCAAAATAAAAAAAAAATCACTTACAAGAACCACCTATACTTTTTGTTTCCCCAACATCACATTTTGAAAACACAAATAGAATATGAGGCAACAGTACAAAGTTGTGAAAAAGGTAACAAAGAACTAAGGCTTTAAAAGATGAGAAAAATCTCAGAATACAAAGATCACTGAACTGTGCTGACAAACTGTGTTTGCTCTTTTTCTTTTACCTGTTTTGCTGTTTAAGTTATAAGTGTGCTTGACAAAAAACAAAACCACGCAGATGACAGACCTGATAGTGATAAACATGAAGAAAAAAGCCATGCCATTCTCACAACCTCCTCTTGTCACTGGTAGTGGCTAAGCTGTAACTTCCCTGCCAGGCTGAGCCCGAGGATCTGTGTTTAACTAAGACTTTCACAGCCACAAAACAAAACAAGCCTGACCACTGCCAACATTAATACCTATTTTCCAAAAGACTCACTTGTTACTCGTTAGAGAGAAATTTCCTTGTTAAATTAACAGTATTTATATTCAATTTCCATTTAAGAATACCATTTCATTCTAGTGTTTCCTGCAATTTCCTGTGACTGCCTAATGTGCTTCCTTTATAAAAATGATAATGATGAAGTACCAAATTTAAGAATAATTACTGTATACTAAAAGGGTACAAGAAAGCAATTACTACTGACTCCTTAGGACTTAAGACACAAGAGCTTCAGGTCAGTGGTGAGCAGCATGGCATCAGAGATAACCCCAGGCTGCCCTGGAGACCGCAGATCTGAAGAGCTTCAGTATCAGGACCATCAATTACATACTTTTAAAGTGGTGAAACATTTTTAAATGTTTAATAATTCAATGAATAACCACTCAAATTACAGTCACTTAATAAAAATCCTAAACTTAGTTCAAAAATAAAGGTCTCAAAAATAAGCTAATCTATGATAAAGAAACCACACTATTATTTAAAAAAAAATACCAATTCTGCACATTACTTAGGATAGAATTCCTATGTTATTCCATTATGGAGAGATGAAAGGTCACAGGCTGAAATGGGTAACACCAGAGAGGATGGAGAAAGCAAGTGGCAGATCTCTTTAATCACTGGATGTGAATTTTCTTCATAGGCTGATTATGTCACTCATTATGAACAGGCACACCCATAGCATAACATATGTCAGTAAATTCTATACGTGTATATGTATGTGTATATATATATACACACACACCCACATACACACACATTAGATCATAAGTTACCATAAAGTTACTAAACCATAAACATAAAAATATGATATATATTACTTTTTAAAAAGCAGCAGGAGCTTTTTATCAGAGAAACATTTTAGATGAAATCCCAATATATAAAACAGAGAAACAAGAGTAGGTTGTTCTGGCTAAAGGAGGGGAGGCAGGAGTAACAGAGAGCCCCCGCTTCCCGCAGTGCTGGCTGAGACACTGACTCAGCGTCCCAGTCATCACATGAAATCACTGATCCAAGGAAATCCTGTTTATGCAGTGAAGACTAAACGTAAGACAATATGGGCCCACAATATAGGTCCCTATGAAAGTTTTATAATGCAACTGAGTATAAAGGTAAAAAGTAACAGTTCCTCTCCTTTAAAAATAACAAAATAAAATCACTATGCTATATAAAACCAAATTGTTTTATCCCATAATCTTAATTTGATCCTTTGAAAAAGTTACTAGTTCTCTTTAAAGTGCCTAAATTTCAAAGACTTAATTTTGTCCATATAAATCTTATCCAAAACAGAGGAGAATGCATGGTGGGAGGTGGAGGTGTTATTTTTCTCTATCACACGTGTCTTCTACCTGACTGGCCGATTTAAATATTCTGCCCAAGAATCTTAATTCTGTCACAGAATATTCAGATAGAGAAACATGCAAATAGAAACGGTCTGGTAGAACATCTACAAGGTAAACTCTGACGGAGTGTTTTAGACAAATTTTCCATCTCTTTGCTCCAAACATCTCCCCGTTTGTGGAAGGACTATTTTATAACCCATGCAGTTGATGGCAGCAAAATACAAATACCACATTCTCTTCTGGAAAGGTCATGATTAAATGTCTAAATTCAATAAATAGACTCTTTTAATAATGTGAAATCCCATCGAACAGTCTATCCGAGTCGAGGCTCAATCCTTCTTCTTCTCTAGCACGTCTTTGGGCTCCTGCGGGGCGGGCAGCGGAGACGCCCCGCCCCGGGGTTGCGGCGGCTCCTGGCTCTCCCCCGGCTCCGGGCCGTCGGGCTCGCTCTTGCACACTTCGTACCGCTCCTCTATGTAGCCTCCGTCCGCGTCGGCTGTGCAGATGCCGTAGCACATGATGCTGATGACGCCCAGGGGCAGGCCGAAGAGGAAGCAGCCCATCAGCGGGGAGCTCCTGAATATGGACTGTGGAGAAACAAGGAGGCCCCTGTGATGCCGCCTGATAGGAAACCGGCAAGGAACTTGACTGGCTACAGAGTTCCTCCTCCGGCGGCCCTCCAGCCTGCTTTCGGTTCCAATGAATCAATGTCAGTTTTTCTGCAGTAACCACCCCGTGAAAGACACTTTAGACATTTTATATCCGTGTATGTAAGTATGTGGAGCCAAGCTAGCCGCAGCGAAAAAGGGCACCAAATCCTCCATTATCTTTTTTTTTTTAATTTAAACTTTTTATTTTTTACTGGAGGATAGCCAATTAACTACGCTGCAGATAGTCTCAGGTGGACACCAATCCATTCCCTTTTCAAACGACATTTGTTTTCCCCACATTAATCACAAAGCTCTTTGAGGTGGCTGTTATGTGTCAACAGCATTACAGCTGTATTCTGGCTTGATTATTTATCATAAGGAAGGTAATACTCTCTTCATATGACATTTTTTACTTTTCTGATTAGAAATTACTAAAATTAACTTAGTAACTTCCCTCAGATCCCAGAAAAGTAAAAGCAACGTGACTGAGTTTTTCAACTATACTATAGTCTATAGATTGTGACCGTAACTCTTGAGAACTAAACAGACAAATTCAAAGCAGAGCAGGGTCACTTGGGAGTGAGACAATGGAAAACAGCATCACAGAGTCAAGGTGCTGTAAGAACAAGGCAGGCCGGGGTCCAGCGTGGGCTCAGACCAGGGAGAAAATGTGAGACGGACAGAGAACGGTGACATGAGTCACTGGAAAAGGGGAGGAGAGCGATCAAGCCGATCACTGCAGTAACACTAATATGCAGAGGTGCAGAGAGGACTTGCAAACAGGGCAGGAGAAAGCAGAAAACCACGTGGAGGCGAGTCACATGCGTGTGACCAGGGCCCAACCCACGGAAAGGTCACGACGAACGGATGGCGCAGGAGTAGGTCAGTATTATTAGCAGCTAGTTCTCACCAGTGGAACATTAGTTCTGTTTTAGTTGCTTTAGGCCACAATGAATGAAAACACGCATGGAGTAATTCAAAATAGACAGTGAGAACTACATTTAAGGCTTCAACAAATTTAGGGCTACTCTGCAGCCAAGCTGACAGCTGAAGCAGGGATAGTAAGAGAGATTTCCTAGACTTCTCAGCAAGAGGGTTTCAGATCCAAGGACTGAGAAGGGCAGGAGGAGGAAAGAAACTCTGAAAAACACCAAGTCATATTCTTAAGTCAACCGATACTGAATTCCAGTTGCCTCACCAATCATACAGAAAAAAACAACTGGAGAAACTTAATTTCCATCTGATCAGTACCTTTTCTTAACATAAATATGTACTAAACCACAAAAGATTACACGGAGCACCTGAGAGTTGTGGAGTAAACCTTCCTGGTCTTTCGGTCCCTCCTTGCTTCTGTCCTCCTGTATGAACAGTCTGACTCTCCTCTGAAAACACGTCCTCCCTAGCACTCTGGTGCAGGGCTACCCTGTTTCTGAGTTTAGCTGAGCGTGGTTAAGAGCTGCTGCAGGGTATCTTTCCTGTCCTACAGGGTATCTTTCCTGTCCTACAGGGAGAGCCTCCCTGGTGATGAAACCCAAAGGGAAACAGGGCGGGAAGGCAGACAGGGCAAAATTCCTGACGAAAACCCATCCAGTTCCTGTATTCAGCACCCTCTGAAGTCTGTTCCCGCCCCGATTCTCACTAACTGACACAGAAGGGCTCTTACTCACACAGGTGAGCCTCACTTGAACAAATGTTACCTTTACAAACATAAAACTCCTACTATGTGGTTAAGCATCAAATATTATTCGTTTCAATCTCTGCAAAATGCTGTCACCTCCTTGGGCCTTAAAGTTAACAGGAAGAAACAAACTGTTATTTCAGTGCTATCATTTCATTCTTCTGTTACGTAATCATTCTTACGATGGTAGGTCCAGAATTGACCACAAAAGATTACACGGAGCACCTGAGAGTTGTGGAGTAAACCTTCCTGGTCTTTCGGTCCCTCCTTGCTTCTGTCCTCCTGTATGAACAGTCTGACTCTCCTCTGAAAACACGTCCTCCCTAGCACTCTGGTGCAGGGCCACCCTGTTTCTGAGTTTAGCTGAGCGTGGTTAAGAGCTGCTGCAGGGTATCTTTCCTGTCCTACAGGGTATCTTTCCTGTCCTACAGGGAGAGCCTTCCTGGTGATGAAACCCAAAGGGAAACAGAGCGGGAAGGCAGAGAGGGCAAAATTCCTGACGAAAACCCATCCAGTTCCTGTATTCAGCACCCCCTGAAGTCTGTTCCCGCCCTGATTCTCACTAACTGACACAGAAGGGCTCTTACTCACACAGGTGAGCCTCACTTGAACAAATGTTACCTTTACAAACATAAAACTCCTACTATGTGGTTAAGAGTGTTCCCAAAGAATACTTGTTACTCTGTGAGCCAACTTTCAAATACAGTCTCTCACAAAATAATTAAGCTTCATGAAAGCACAAAAGTTTCATATTTTCTCTTTAAAAAAGTTTAGATTAACCATTCATCATTCTGAGAAATGTTTTACAGAATTCTATTTCGAATAGTCCACTCAGGCTGGTTCTAAATACATTTCCTGATCTTTTAAAGAAACTGTGGCTTTATTCACAGTGTTTTTAAGAAAACTAATCCAAGTGACTTTACTCAACTGTATTTGTGACTCCAGAAACTAAGAATTGTTTAGTTCACCATCAGATGGCTCTGTCCCCCACAGACCTCTCAGCCTCCACAGCCCCAACTCTGATTCTACTTGTCAAGCACCTCCCCATCACTATGACAACCGGGCATGCCCACCTCATGCTGTCCCACCCATCAGCAATTCGAATAGTCCACTCAGGCTGGTTCTAAATACATTTCCTGATCTTTTAAAGAAACTGTGGCTTTATTCAGTGTTTTTAATAAAACTAATCCAAGTGACTTTACTCAACTGTATTTGTGACTCCAGAAACTAAGAATGGTTTAGTTCACCATCAGATGGCTCTGTCCCCCACAGACCTCTCAGCCTCCACAGCCCCGACTCTGACTCTACTCGTCAAGCACCTCCCCATCACTATGACAACCGGGCATGCCCACCTCATGCTGTCCCACCCATCAGCGCCCTCACCACTGACAGCCTGCGGAACTGATTCCACCTACAGTGAGAGAGAACTGGGGAGGAAAGGGGTCTGCCTCACCCGGGGGAGGCTGAATCATCTTCTCAGAGTCAGAGGAAAAGAACTCATTTCTCCGCTACGTCCTCCCATCANACCCTCACCACTGACAGCCTGCGGAACTGATTCCACCTACAGTGAGAGAGAACTGGGGAGGAAAGGGGTCTGCCTCACCCGGGGGAGGCTGAATCATCTTCTCAGAGTCAGAGGAAAAGAACTCATTTCTCCGCTACGTCCTCCCATCACCCCTTTGAAATTACAGTGAACAACTCACATCTACTGTGCCTTCCAAGATGTTATTAATGAACTGGACCATGTCTTCTGCATTCTTAATCTGTCTATCTAGTAAAAAGTACTGTTGATTTGAAGTATTCAGTACAACCACAGTTGGGACTTTCAATTCACTGCAAATAAAAAAAAAAAGAAAGGTCAAAATACATGTTAAACACAGAGACAACAAATACCCTGATGTTTGAATTAAATCCAAATAACTAAAAATACAAAAGGGAGTTATAATGGTTTTGCCTTCTTCTGTTTATATAATTTCAAATTGTGCATCAATTTAAAAAATAGCTAAATTAACATTTATGAGAATTGCTAGCATACAATATCAGACAGCTAAATATTCATGATTAAACCTAAAGGTAAAAGTTAGCATGTATGAAGTACCCGTTTCTGGGCAGAATAATTCCTTACGTAAGTCTATATTAAATACCATCATTGTTAATCACACACAGCCCACTTCACTTGAAGCATTGTCTCCAGAGTCACTCCCTGTGGTCCACTCTGATGCTTTCCCACAACGCAGCTTAAAGCTAATATTTTTCATTTAAAAGTAAATAAAGGTGGGGGAGTTTGAGTAAACTCCGGGAGTTGTTGATGGACAAGGAGGTCTGGTGTGCTGCAGTCCATGGGGTCCCAAAGAGTCAGACACTACTAAGTGACTGAACTGAACTGAAAAGGGTGGGGGTGGGGGTGGGGGTGCTTATCTTGTAAAAGAAGTTAAATGAGAAAATTCAAGTTAAATATCCAGCACATCCCTTGTACAGAACAGTGGTTCAATAAACATGATTCCAAAGCCTCTCAACTTGCCACCACCCCACAGTACAATCACCCATCCTCCTGGGTGCTCCAGGGACACACTAGATGTCAATTCAGTTTGCAGACAAAAACCGTAATATAATATTATTAATGTGTCATTTACTTCAAATAATATCTTTTTCCCTTCAAGGATAGGACTTTGCATAATTATAGAAAGGGGCTTCACTCTATGTGTTACCTATGCATCAGGTTACCGTCGGTCATGTGTCTATCTGTATCAATTCATGGTTATTCATGTGTCTATCTGTATCAATTCATGGTTATTCATGTGTTTATCTGTATCAGTTTATGGTTATTCGTGTGTCAACTATTATGCTAAAGCACAGAACTCTACAGTAGAAACAATTCACAGCCCTGTATGATCACCACATGAGTAACTGAGTCCAGGAGGCTGCTTTCTTGCTTAATAATCCTCGACCCCTCCCCACACCACATGCTCCTCCCGCATCTTTGCGTGTCTCCATGATTGCCATGAGCAGAGGATCTACTTGCCAAGCATGGGGACGACAGGGAGGTGAGGCCTGGACCTAACTGGCAGCCTGGAGCCACGTGGGACTGCCCAGACAAGGTTAGCCAAGCCCAGACAAGCAAGAGAGAATAAATGATTACTGTTTTACACCAATGGGTACTAGGGTACTTTATTATCCAGTATTATTAGGCAATAATTAACTGTGTAATTAAAAAATAATCTTAGCTTCATTCTTCTTCACAAAAACAGGAAAACAACTTTTTGACCTATAGCAATTATTATATTGTATCAGTAGCAAAATTCTATTTTTATGGAATGAATTAAGAACCTGATCTTCCTACAAAAATATACTTTATGAAGAAATTAAAATACACAGCTGAACTAGAAACAATATTTTCTGATATAATTCAATTTGATTATCAATGAAAAATAACCCCTCATCCTATCTCACAGACACCTAATACAAAATAATTTAACACACCAAAGGTCTGAGAGGACCCTATTTCCTTGAAGAAAAAGTAAAAAACACAGTCAGAGCTACTGTTTTAAACTATCATGTAATATCATATATTTTGCCCCAAGTTAAAAACTTCTAGGCATAAATATTGATTAAATTTCACTAACATATGTGTCAGTACTGATGGTACAGTGGTGAGGAGCTTTTGGAGTTAGAGAAGTCTGGATTCAGGGCCTGGGTCTCTTTGACTTACTTGCTGGGCATCATTTGGCTTATTAGTTAACTTCCTTGAGCTTCTTCTAAGAAATTTCAATTTCCTCATCTATATAAAATGGAAATAATAGTACTTACACCTTACTGAGTGGGCGTAAAAGTCAGAAAACACAGGCTGAGCACCCAGTCCAGTGATGGTCACAGAAGTGCTCACTGAGGACTTTCAATTACTATATAACCATCATTATATGCTTTCTCTCTTCTCTCAAAAAAAAAAAAAAAATACAAACTTCTAACCATAGCAGTAGCGAAACTTCTACTATCACATAACTCACATTAGAAATAATACTCCTGAAGGAATGTCCATCCATCTCTAGAAATTCTGAGTATTACCCAGAATCAAGGGGATGTTTATCAGGCGCAAACTGCTTTGGCCTCTTGCTCACAATGTTTTACTGCATCACTTTCCTGGCTTGCCTCCAAGAACACTATAAAAAGTGGTTGTATTGAAATCCTTACTATACGCAGTATTACAAAATCCTGCTAAAACATATTTCTATTGTAATATGGGGCTTCCCAGGTGGCGCATGGTTAAGAATCCACTTGCCAGTACAGGAGACACAGGTTTGACCTCTGGGTTGGGAAGATCCCCAGGAGGAAGAAATGGTAACCCATTCCAGTGTTCTTGTCTAGAGAATCCCATGGACAGAGGAGCTTGGTGAGCGACCATCCGTGAGATCTCCAGGAGTTGGACATGACTGAGCACATTATAATGTGCCCCCTTTATAAGATTATGCAGCATAGTAATTTCTCTTACGTCTCTACAAGGTCAACCAAACTCCTATAAGCAACAGTCATTTTATAGGTGATGGGAAATATGTAAACCATGTTTTTATACTTTGTATTGAGTATTAAAAACTCAAATAAGTACCTTTAGTAACTGTATAGATACTTTATTTTCCTTTGTCTTGATTTCTTCATTATGTATTAAATCTGGTACTTTATATCTTTGGTAAACTAAAGTGTCTGCCTCTAATGCGGGAGACCCAGGTTTGATCCCTGGGTCGGGAAGATCCCCTGGAGAAGGAAATGGCAACCCACTCCAGTATTCTTGCCTGGAGAATCCCATGGACAGAGAAGCCTAGTAGGTTACAGTCCACAGGGTCGCAAAGAGTCGGATACGACTGAGCGACTTCACCCTCACCTCAAATTCTTACTGGAATAAGGATAATGAATTGATTATAAATGAATAAAGCTACTTTACTTTGTAATTTTACGATTATTAAGACGTTTGCTCCCAGGAAGAAAAGCTGTGACAAACCTAGACAGCCTATTAAAAAGCAGAGACACATCACTTTACCGACAAAAGTCAAAGCTATGGTTTTTCCAGGTCACGTATGGATGTGAGAGTTGGACCATAAGGAAAGCTGAGCACCAAAGAATTGATGCTTTTGATCTGTGGTGTTGAAGACCCTTGGACTGCAAGATCAAACCAGTCAATCCTAAAGAAAAATCAATCCTGAATATTCCTTGGAAGGACTGATGCTGAAACTCCACTATTTTGGCCACCTGATGCAAAGCACTGACTCATTTGAAAAGACCCTGATGCTGGGAAAGATTGAAGGCAGGAGGAGAAGGGGATGACAGAGGATGAGATGGCTGGATGGCATCACCGACTCAATGGACATGAGTTTGAGCAAGCTCCGGAAGTTGGTGATGGACAGGGAGGCCTGGTGTGCTGCAGTCCATGGAGGCCAGAGTCAAGCACCTGAACCGAACTGAACTTTGTAATTTTAGGCTCTCGAGGGATTTCCCCATTTTCACGCCTGCGCTCTTTCTAAGACCCATTTTCCAAACACTCGTGTGTCTACTGTTCCCTGCCTGAAATGACCTCTCTGCGTTCTTCATTCAGCTACCTTCTCATTACTGCCTCCTCTGGCAAGCATTTTCTGAGCCCCTGAACCTTCTGTGCATCAGGATGAGGGCAGCAGTGGGCGTCTCTCATGTTCTCAGACAGTCTGCAACCATCATCCTGTCTAACCAAGCAAAACTGGAAACATCTAAAGACAGGGACTCCATAATCTACTCACTTTTTTGCATCAACAGTGCAGTGCCAAACACAGCATGTGACATACAGCAAATAGTAAATGTCCACTGAATCGAACAGGCTTTCATTTGAAATTTATTAATTTGGTATAGCTTTGGTAAATGTTTTCTAATATCAACTTTCTGAAGTGACAAATCATATCTTAATACCATAGGCATAATCAGTATTATTTTAAAGCTGCATAGTTTTCCTATAAAGTCTGTTAAAATAAATTCATTTAGAATAGTAATTAATCCCCAAGTGCTAAAAATTTTCTAATTGTTTTATTCACTAAAACTGAACTAAGGTGCATATTAGACAGAAACTACAAAGTTTACAAATTTTTGAATGATGATATTCTTTCCAAAATACTGTTATCAACATTAAAATGGCAGTATATTTTTAGAATAGAGAATTTTAAAGTTTAGTAAGTTTCAAATAAAGATTTTAAAAACTAAAGTAAAATATTTAATGGGAGTGTAATCTTTACTAACATATACAAAGGTTTGCTTTCTTTCAGCTATTAGCCCTTCTGCCTGTCTTTGAAAAGCAGAAATTTAAAAAGTGATAGTCAGGACTGCCCTGGTGGTCTGATGGTTAGGACCCCACACTCCTACTGCGGGGGCATGCGTTCAAACATTGATCGCAAAACTAAAATCCTGTAAGCCACACAGTGTGGCCAAAACAACAAAGAAGAGTTGGTAGCAAAATCATTGAGTCATTTAGCATTTTACTTACTCCATCAGCAAGGTATTTATATAGTCATTTCCATCCATATGGCCAAACTGAAAATCCCTAATCAACAACCAAAAAGAAGAGAGATAAAGAGAGCAATATTAAATACAAAAAAAGAACAAATACAAAGCACTCAATTCATTGTTTGCTAAGTATGTAAATACTGTAAACATATAACATATAAATTATATACAATAAATATTAAAAGGTGTCAATTCTACTAGCTTTGGAGATACAAACATGATATAACAAGCAAATTTTAAGACATTTCTATTTTGTTTCATACTACTTAATAGGAGAAATATATATATATATATAAACTTGACACGTCATTAAGAGACTCGGCATAAAAAAGGTTTAATAAGCAAGTAATGTGACAGATTTACACTGACTGTCTTATGACAGTAACAAACTGACTCAGCACACAGGAAAAATACCACCTATTTTTTAGGTTCCATTTTCTTTGAGTTCTTGTTAAAATCATCTTTCTGCATCTGACTTGTGGCTGCTCAATGAACTGTACCTCAAATGCATGACTAAACAGGCAATCTCATTTTACTGGGCTTTGCTTTACTGTAGTTCTCAGATTGGAAAAGGCAATGCTGACCCACTCCAGTACTCTTGCCTGGAAAATCCCATGGACGGAGAAGCCTGGTGGGCTACAGTCCATGGGGTCACTAAGAGTCAGACACGACTGAGTGACTTCCCTTTCACTTTTCACTTTCATGCATTGGAGAAGGAAATGGCAACCCACTCCAGTGTTCTTGCCTGGAGAATCCCAGGGACAGGGGAGTCTGGTGGGCTGCCGTCTATGGGGTCACACAGAGTCGGACACGACTGAAGTGACTTAGCAGCAGCAGCAGCAGTTCCCAGATAGTATGCTTTTTTCTTTTTTTCCCCTTAACAAATTGAAGGTTTCTGGCAACTCCCGTTGAGTAACTCTATCAGTGTTATTTTACCAACAGTATTTGCTCATTTTGTGTTACATTTTTCATAATTCTCACAATATTGCAAACTTTTTCATTATTTTTATATCTGCTCTGATGATCCGTGGGCAGTGATCTATAATGTTACTGCTGTGATTTTGGGGTGCCATGAATTGTGTCCGTGTAAGACTTCCAATTTAAGTAATAAATGTTATGTGTGTTCTGACTTCTCCAACAACCAGCCATTCTCCCATCTCTTCCCTCTCCTCTGGCCTCCCTATTCCGAGAGACAACAATGTTGAAATCAGATGGGGTAATCACCCTACGTTGGCCTCTGAATGTTCAAGTGAAAGAGTCCCATGTCTCTCACTTTAAATCAAAAGCTATAAAACATCCAGTTCAGAAAGGGAGGGAAGTTGAAGGTTGAGATAGGCTGAAAGCTAGGCCTCTTACAGCAAAACAGTCAGCCAAGTTGTGAATGCCAAGAAAAAAGTTCTTGAAGGAAATTAAAGGTGCTATTCCAGTGAATACACAAATGACAAGCAAGTAAAACAGTCTTATTACTGATACGCAGAGTTCTGAGGTTTATGGATAGAAGATCAAAGCAGCTACATTTCCTTAAGCCAAAGCCTAACCCAGAGCAAGGCCCTAACTCTCTTCAGTTCTATGGAGGCTGAGAGAGGTGAGGACGCTGCGAAGAAAACTTGAAGCCAGCAGCAGGTGGTTTATTAGACTTAAGGACAGAAGCCTTCTGCATAACAGCAAAATGCAAGGTGAGGCAGCAAGAGCTGATGCAGAAGACATAGCAAGCTATCCAGAAGATCCAGCTCAGATCACTAATGAAGGTGGCTGCATTAAACTAGAGATTCTCAGAGTAGATGAAACAGCCTTCTATCGGAAGAAGATGCCATCTAGGACTTTTGGAGCTAGAGAAGACATCTATGCCTGGCTTTTAAACCTTCAAAGGACAGGCTGACTCTCTTGTTAGGGGCAAACATAGTTCGTGACTCTAACTTGAAACCAGTGTTGATTAATCATTTTAAAAATATTAAAAGTCTTTAAGAACTATGCTAAATCTACCCTGCCTTTTTATGACAATGTAGCCTGGATGCAGGATATCTATTTACAACATGGTTTAATAATATTTTAAGGCCTACTGTTGAGACTTACTGCTCAGGAAAAAAAAAAAGAAAGATTCCTCTCAAACCATCTACTTGTTGACAATGCACTTGGGTCCCCCAAGAGCTCTGATGGAGAGATACCATGAGATGAATATTGTGTTCCCTCCTGCTAACGTTAACACAACACCCATTCTGCAGTCCCCGGATCAAGGAGTCATTCTGACTCTCAAGCCTTATTATGGAAGAAGCACATTTCCTAAGGCCACAGCTGCCATAAACAGTGACAGATCTGGTGGATCTGGGCAGAGTCAACTGCAAACCTCCGGCAGTGAATCACAATCCTAGATGCCACTGAGAGCATTCATGATTCATGCTGCTGCTGCTGCTGCTGCTGCTAAGTCGCGTCAGTCGTGTCCAACTCTGTGCAACCCCACAGACGGCAGCCCACCAGGCTCCCCTGTCCCTGGGATTCTCCAGGCAAGAACACTGGAGTGGGTTGCCATTTCCTTCTCCAATGCATGAAAGTGAAAAGTGAAAGTGAAGTCGCTCAGTCGTGTCTGACGCTACTTCAAATACAACTAACGGGACAGCAACAAAAACCTCAATCTAATCGTAAAGGGGAGAGGTCAAATATCAACACCAAGAGGAGTTTGGAAGAAGCAGATTCCAACCTTCGTGGGCGATTCTGAGTCATTCAAGATTTCAGAGAAGGAAATGACTACAGATGTAGTAAATAGTCAGAAAACTAGAGTTAGGAATGGAGCCTGAACTGCTACAATCCTGTGATAACATGAGTGGATGAGGAGTTGCTTCTTATGGATGAGCAGAGAAAGCGGTTCCAGGAATCTACTCCTGGGGAAGACGTTACAAAGACTGTTGAAATCACAACATTTAGAGGACTCAGAATATTACATAAACTTAGCTGACAAAGGAGCAGGGTTTGAGAGGATCACTTTAGATTCTGAAAGATGTTCTACTGTGGGCAAAATGCTGTCAATACTATGGAGAAATTGTTCAGGAAAGGAAGAACTGATCCATGAGGCAGATGTTATTGTTCTATTTTCAGAAAAAGCCAAGGCCACCCAATCTCGACCACCCTAGTCAGTCAGCAACTTTCAACATGGGGGCAACCTTCCACCAGCAAAAAGATTACAGCTCACTGAAGGATCGGGTGATGATTGGCATTTTTAAAGTATGGACTTTTTTTTCAGACACACTTAATAGAACACAGTATATATCAAAACATAACTTTTATATGTGCTAGGGAAACAGAAATTTCGTGTGACTTGCTGTATTGCGGTGGTCTGGAGCCAAGTCTGCAACACCTTTGAAATATATGCTTGTATATGGGCATGTTTCCTTACCACACACTTACCCTAAATACTAACAAGACACAGGTATGATTCAAATTAGAAGGTTTTTTTTTTTTTTCTAACTTGTAAGACATATATCAACAAACTTCAAGTCCAAACAATTCATAATGAAATGCAACATGCTGTAATTCATTTGAGCTCCTTGATTCATCTTTGAAAGTATGGAATACTTCTTACTTTTGCTTTACTATATTACAAAATATAATGAAACAAAGATAATGGAGCTTTCCAGAATGCAAACACCTACCTGTGGAACTGGTCTCTGTAATCTCTAGCAACTTCCTGAATAATTGATTTTAATCTATAAGAAAATAAAAAAACACATGAACATCCCATCTTGTCAACTTGAAAAAATAAAACTATTCAATTATAGTATCTGCTGCTTTATCTAATGTTTAACGCTGCAGGTAAAGTAAGATACCATATCAAGTTTATCTGAAGGCCATGTAAAGTCTGAACTGGATGATAGCTTAAACTTAAAACTACTTCAAGGCACTATACCTGGTATGTTCAACAGATGTATTTTTCTCATCAATTACTGCGATAGCCACAAGCTTTCCTGAAATGAAGAATGACATATCTAAATTCAATAATCCTAATTACACAAACTTTCCAATTATTACTGTACTTACAAACAGGAAAACAATATATAGCTTCTAAATCCAATTCCAATTATTTTAAACATATTATGTTTAACAGAGTGAAACCCTGAACTATTTAACATCGAGTGATAAATTCCAACCACTCCAGTACATCATGAGAAACGCTGGGCTGGAGGAAGCACAAGCTGGAATCAAGATTGCTGGGAGAAATATCAATAACCTCAGATATGCAGATGACACCACCCTTATGGCAGAAAGTGAAGAACTAAAGAGCCTCTTGATGAAATTGAAAGAGGAGAGTGAAAAAGTTGGCTTAAAGCTCAACATTCAGAAAACTAAGATCATGGCATCTGGTCCCATCACTTCATGGCAAATATATGGGGAAACAGTGGCTGACTTTATTTTTCTGGGCTCCAAAATCACTGCAGATGGTGGTTGCAGCCATCAAAGTAAAAGACACTTACTTCTTTTAAGGAAAGTTATGACCAACCTAGACAAGCATGTTAAAAAACAGAGACATTACTTTGCCAAGAAAGGTCTGTCTAGTCAAGGCTACGGTTTTTCCAGTGGTCATGTATGGATGTGAGAGCTGGACTATAAAGAAAGCTGAGCGCCGAAGAACTGATGATTTTGAACTGTGGTGTTGGGGAAGACTCTTGAGAGTCCCTTCAACTGTAAGAAGATCCAACCAGCACATCCTAAAGATCAGTCCTGGGTATTCATTAGAAGGACTGATTTTGAAGCTGAAACTCCAATAGTTTGGCCACTTGATGCGAAGAGCTGACTCACTGGAAGACAGGCAGGGGGAGAAGGGGACGACAGAGGATGAGATGGTTGGATGGCATCACCGACTCGACGGACACGGGTTTGGGTGGCCTCCGGGAGTTGGTGATGGACAGGGAGGCCTGGTGTGCTGTGTGCTGTTCATGGGGTCACAAGGAGTTGGGCACGACTGAGTAACTGAACTGAACTGAACTGGATTTATACAGTCCATGGAATTCTCCAGGCCAGAATACTGGAGTGGGTAGCCTTTCCCTTCTCCAGGGTATCTTCTCAACCCAGAGATAGAACCTAGGTCTCCTGCACTGCAGGCAGATTCTTTACCAGCTGAGTCACAAGGGAAGCCCAAGAATACTAGAGAGGGTAGCCTATTCCTTCTCCAGTGGATCTTCCTGGCCTAGGAATTGAACCAGGGTCTCCTGCATTGCAGACAGATTCTTTACCAACTGAGCTATCAGGAAAGCCTCAATAATGATAAATACTTAACAATCCATATACTCAAACTGCATTCCTTCACACAACTCACAAACTGATGAAAATAAGTATTTTGTTGAAAATACAAACAAAGCACTTCTTCCTAACACTTAAGTGGCTGGCTTCTTATAATTTCTGCAGTACATCTATTTGAGACCATTCAGCTAGTTCCTTACAGCTTTCTTTTTGCATCTATATTTATATTTGCTTTGCTTTTCATTTTCGAGCACCTAACTTCAAGAAACCATGTCAACCTGACCCCCTTATTTTCCGCACAAGTAGAAATGTGCTTTCAAAGGCTGTGATAACTTGTATTCCAAATTCTATTACAAAATCAGTCTTCTGAGGACAGGTTTCTGGTGGTTATTTTTCTCTTATTTCCTTATTATCCAGGCTCTGTTTTCCCTGTCACTATTGACTCTTTAACGAATCCTTTCTAGCTAATCTTTATTCCACATGTATGTTCTTTGGTAATATTCGTCTATATTCTCATAAAGTTGAACTGGCATTCAGGTCTGAAAGAAGGAATGATATTATGAAATAGAAATTAAAAACTCATTTCCTGCAGATTTATGTAATCAGTTAAGGAAAAGCTTTGTAGAGTGATGGAGAGTTGTACATATGCTGTTACCAGTGTCTCCAAGTTCATATAAGAGGAAGCCGTCCATCGTAAGGTAATTCTGAAACCTCTCCCTGTTGATCCAAGATGACAGATCACCATCTTCATACTCTTTAAAACAAAGTTAACAAGTTAAGAGTGTAAATATGACATTAAAATGTTTACAATGTTTAATCTACCAATACTTATAAAATGCCTGATATAGGACCATAATCTTAAATTCATAAACTTCATTTTTAGAAAGCTATTCGAAGCCAACAATCAAATGTAAAAAAAGGATTAATACACAAAACAAGCATCATTACAGCATCATTAACACAGCAAAAGATAAATAAAAATACAGGAAATAACTGAAATACCCTAAACAAGAAGTAATTTAAATCATTAGAGTACACACTGAGGAAGGCCATTTACAGATTTTTAAAAATTACAATAATTAAGGGGTAAAGAGGGTGACAAAATAATATAACATGACTGTAATACTGCAAAAAATGAAGTATGTAAGAAAACCCACGGAATTATACAATGAAGGCACATATACACTCCTACTAAATAGTTTTCCTGGGCTGATGATTATTCTTGGATGATGTCCTTATGGACAATATTTTACTCTAATTTCTTTGCTCTTCTGTATTTTAATGACATCCTTTTTCTTACGTAAAACAAAATCACATATAATGTCAAACACAGTGTTTTAGCCCTTTTCTAACATTATATACTTCCTCTGACAGGAAATATAATATCCAAGAGAATTATGTCCTGACTAGAAATATAAGTCGAAAAATGATCACAACTGCATGAAACGACAGTTGATGGAAACACCTACCAATGTGTTTGTAGGAAGATTGGATTTTATTGACTTCTTGAAAGATGTGCTTTTTTGGTCACTTGCTAAACAGAACATTTTCAAGTTATCACACCTATAAAATAAGTAATACAGTGCAAACCTGAAAGTATTATGGATTCAGATTGATGACTTAGGAGAGTACACATAAAACTAGAAGTTGAATACTGAGTCACAATCTCCACTCCAGGTCAAACTTTCTAAAGATTATACACAAAAGTGATAAAACTGAAACTCATTAAGAAATATACCACTCCCCCTGAGCTTCATCCCCGTGCTCCTGACATTATCAACAACAATGAAAAGGCAGGATAAGCAGGCTTCACTGAGGAAGATGGCTTATTTCTTCCACTTCTTTGTGTGTCTCAAATGTCAGACCCTTTTAAAATGAATTCTGAATATTTTAAAGTAATGTAGAGAAATTGCATAGGACTCATTTCTAAAGAAGGCAAATGATCTGATTGATTTAAAAAAAAAGAGAAAGAAATTTATTGTAAGGAAACTCAGAATGAAAGACTACTGAGTGGAAATCATGAAGTTGAAGGGTAACAAAAACCCAGCAGTCACTGAACTAATGGGTTCTGTAAACAGTAGGTACATGTGATGTCAACATCTAAGGCATGTAATAGACACAGTATTTTAATTAGCTGTTTTGTTTTACATCAGTTAAAACACTGGAACTTACCATCATAAACAAAATAGGTTTCATCTTTGAAAACAAGCACGGCGGGCATCTCTTTCAGGGTCACATACTGCATAAACCAGAAGAGTAAATGAATTTGACAGTTAAAAATTTTCAGTTGGTCACCATGAGCTTTAAAAGCATTGAAAGATACTTGAGGGAAAACTCACAATGCTAACAAAAAAGTTACAAATGGTTAAAAAGAACACAGTTAATCTCAAGCTCATCCAGTAACTGGACTTGTTACCTCTTGATCCATCCCCTGGTATGTGCCCTGTCTGCTATGGAGGAACCATGGAATATTCTTAGAGGTGCTAACAGACAAAGATATCACAAGAAGTGGGGTCCAGGTGGCACGCTGAAATGGCAGAGGAGCTGGGGCAGAGGTAGCAGGCAGCACAGGCCCATCCTCCCCCCAGCTCCCAGGCTGTGTGACAAAGACTCCATGACTGCATCTGCGAGTCGGCTTCCTGTGAATCCAGGAGGCATCACCACCTCACCGGAGAGTAAGAGATGCTAACATATGGGAGAGGCGAGCTCAGACGGTAACCCGGTTCATGAGAACTCATAATGGCAAAAAATGAGAAGAAATTCATTCAGTGGGTGCCTGCTTCTCAGCCCTGTGCTGTGCTCAGTCACGTCTGACTCTGCCACCCCATGGACTGCAGCCCGCCAGGTTCCTCTGTCCATGGGGATTCTCCAGGCAAGAACACTGGAGTGGGTTGCCATGCCCTCCTCCAGGGGATCTTCCCAACCCGGGGATCAAACCCAGGTCTCCTGCATGGCAGGCAGATTCTCCACCCGCTGAGCTACCGGGGGAGCTGTGTTGTACTAATTTCAAAAGAGAAAAATTACAGCAGAGCAATCAGAGCAGGAAAGATGTAACTTGGGTAAGCCACAGAGAATTACTACGTGAGTGTGGTGATGCTGAACCTAACAATGAACAAATCAGTAGATGACTATTAAAATAAAAATAATAAGAGGAAGGACAGCTGTCCTGGACAGATTAAAAGGGAGGGAGGTATGTCTCAGATGATACAGAATGATCTGGTTACAATGCATTAAAAAACGCCACAGCACCATGAAGACAGCCACTGAAGGGCAGCAGTAAAGCTCTGAGGAGAGGCTCTGCCATCAAGCACGCCGCTAGTCACCGATCCACACTGATGCTCTCGGAGCATTTCAGAACATCCCGCGCCCCTCCCTTCCAAGGGCATCCCTGAGTGAGCCATTCCCTGAAATCACATACCAGTGAGCCACCTCTCCCCGTTACTCCTCTGAAACCGTTTCTCTTAAAACCATCAACAACCTCCAAGGTAACAAACACCACTGTTCCTCCCTCTCCTCATCTTGGTGTTTCACAAGCATCTTGCACAACTGGCCACTCCTCTTACACATCTTGTATCCTGGCTTCCCTTTTACCTTGCCTTCCTATTTCACTGGTGAGTTTTTCTCATTATTCTCTGCTGTCTTTAGGATCTGGGACCTTTTACCCACCCCCCTCCCCAAATTTGCACTCCACGTTTGAGAAGTTTATTTTATTATTTATGCAGCTATGACTTAACTCCCAACCCTTATATCCAACAACTTATTTGATGTTTGTACTTGGGTGCTTAATATGTCAACTTAAAATAAACCTTCAAAACTTGAACATTCCTCCCATACTCTTAACTTGTTCCTTCCCCAGTATTCCCAAGCTCATAAGTAACACCACCAGCTACCTACCCAGTTGCTCAAACCAAAAACCTCGAGTCATCCTGTTATTAAATTACTAAAGCACATCTTTATTTTGCAATTGAACAATTCAAAGTCACAGCTAGAGTTTTTTCATGTTTGAACCTAAACAACTATTTCTCAATCAGAATGAATTACAACCAAGAGAACACGTATAATGACTTCTTATTCATCTCTTTTCCTCTAGGGCAAACTCAAACAATTTCATCTCCAAACATAATTCTTTCCCTTCTTCCTAATTCTTTCACTATCTTTCAAGCCTAAATCCTAGACTGTTTCAAGAGCTCAACTGATCTTCCTGATTGAGTCTCATTCTGATCCAGTTCTTTTTGCACTTAGCAGAGGAATGTCCTTAAAATGAACTTGAGACCAAGTCCTTCCCTAGCTCTTCGCATGCGTGGCCATGACCTACAAGGCTTCCACTGGCCTCTGCCTACCTCTCGTCTCCTTTCTC
Source organism: Oreotragus oreotragus (assembly GCA_006410675.1). Lineage (NCBI taxonomy): Eukaryota > Metazoa > Chordata > Mammalia > Artiodactyla > Bovidae > Oreotragus > Oreotragus oreotragus. The sequence goes on along the minus strand of SJYX01010187.1, from coordinate 75,007 downwards.
ATTGCAGTACAGCCACAGCAGCGACTGCTGTCACTCCACTATGCCGGGCAGGGTCTCATCTAGAGCATTTGTAGCCTCTGGTCCTTGTTTCTGGTTTACTTTGGCCACAGACCTGTGTGTTGCTCCTTCACATCCCATAAGTCCCAGTTCAAATATACTTTCTCCCCAGACGGAAATTTCTTGGTCAACCAATCAAGAGCAGCCATCCGCTCCTCCGTCCGTGGGATTCTCCGGGCAAGAGTACTGGAGTAGGTTGTCATTTCCTTCTCTAGGAGATCTTCCCAACCCAGGGATCGAACCCGGGTCTCCCGCATTGTGGGCAGACACTTTACCATCTGAGCCACCGGGGAAGACTCTAAATGACTACACTGCTGCTTAATTTTTTTTTTAAAGCAGTTATGATATCTTACTTATAGTTTTGTTGCCTGAGGACCCAAGCAAAGAAAGACTCATCTACAATACTAAAATTTAATCCACTTCCCCATCCACAGAACATAACCTCTACTGTATGAGGGTCCTGATGACTTTGGTTGTCATCAATAATCCAGGTCTTAAACTGCATGCCACAATGATTAAAGGACAATAAACAGTTGTTGAATATACATATTAACACATTGCTTAAAATTCAACTTTAAATATTACCGCAGGGACAACTTCTTCTGAGGCGGAAAAGAAGTATGTATATACAATTAATTCTGAGGCAGCATCAATGTATTTCTCCTGTGAAGATACAAACAGAAAAAAAGGTGACTTTTAAATAATAACCAAGATCAAAATTCATTCCTCATTAAACATTCAGAGCAAGTATTATCATTGCTAAGTATTAACAGATCACAACAATTTGCTACCTTAAATCCTTTCATGTGGAAAGATTAAACATAAATAGTTTCTTAGGCAAAAGACCATTATAACTAAGTGCTTTTATACACCTTCAAATAATGTTCATTAAATAAAACAAGCTCAAATTATATTCATTTAATTTGCTAGTGAAGAGAGAAGTGCATGTCTACACATGCAAGTATACAATAATCTTAAAACAGTGAGCTTTTGCCTATTATACTCAACTGCGTGTTGCAGTCTTCAAGTCTCAAATGCTGAAAAGCAATACAGAGTTTAAATAAACAGGTCAAGAACAGAAGACAGACTAAGGTAGGCAATATCCACCCACTTTTTACTCAATTGTCTCATGAAGGCAAATACTATAGAGGGTATATGATAAAGTGCTTTTATTATAAAAAACACTTAGATCGAACTAAAGTATTCCTAATAAGGGTGAAATAAGTCCTGAGTTTTTCATGAAAGTCTTCATTATACAGAAAATTAAATTACAATACATCTGTTCTTACAGATTAAAAAATAAAATCATTTGATACCTTCAGAGGTGACTCTCCACCTATATAAACAAAAAATACACGATGTCTCTTCTGCATATGTTCAAACATTTGCTGACTTGGAAGTGGCCTAATTAGAGCCCTGTTTGAAAACAGAACAAATGAAAAAAACCTTGTACTTGAACTAAAACTAGTACATACTTTATTTCTATTTATGTCAGCCTATCATGTCTAATGTCACAAACTTTTACTACTGTATGAATTGCATTTTAAGTATATCACTCAATCATCATAAATCATATAAACTATAGCCCATGACCACTATTAAAACACAGTACCTACAATTTGACCTACCAGTTTAAAAAATAAGCTTTAAATATGTCCCTCTGGAGAATATCACTTTAATCAATGTTTGGATAGGCAAAGATGGGACTATAATCCATTTAGAATCCTCAGCTAAAAACAGAACCATTCACGTGAGAGGTAATTTTTTTTCTCCCTTTCAAAAGATCATTCACACAAACACACTGTGAAATATACTATTCTAGGAGGTAATAACATTATATTTAGAATATTTATGTCTTATTCTGTCCATTTAAATGCTATGTAGTTTTAAAAGACCCTATAAAGATTAAAATCTAAAATGTTCCTAAGTATGTTATTCTTCTCAGGAAAAATAAAATGGAAAATGGTAGCATATAAGAAATATAAGAATTTTATGAAAACAAAACTGTAAGTTTTATTATATATTTCAAAGTCAAATAAACTGAGAAATGAACTACATCAAAGGTGACTATAAAACATATGACTTATAAAATATTTTAAGCTAAGAGGCAGTCTTCTTCTAAATGTGGTCTATAAGATTTTTATTCCATCACATTTGCAAAAAGAACAAGATGTATTCTGCAAAGGCAAACATATTTTCAAAATGCACAGTTCTTTAAATGCATTACATCACTCTATTCTAGTCTCTATTTTCATGCGTGAGTAATTAACTGGTAAGTGACGCAACTCCAGAAGTGATTCTTGAAATTTCCTTTGCAATAGATTCAGTCCTAGTTACATCAGGAGAAAGCCATCTTAAAATTGCCAAAACATAAATAATAATCTAAACCATAGGAGAATAAAGTAATCCTTCTAGAGACCCCCTCATATAATATAAAGTTACCTCAAAATTATTCACAAAGCAAATAAAATGAAACATGCAATCAGTATGTGTCTTTTCTCAAATAATTTAAGCTAGATAGTATTATGCCACCCAACAAATTCACCCTAGTATTTCAATTTAACTTAGAAATATTTAGAGCTATCAATATATTACACCCTGTCAAACTCATAAGCTACTATATTTTCAAAGTAACCTACCTTGATAAATGTTCTCCTCAAGAAGTTATACATAATCCCACTACATAATTATATGCACCAACTTTCTATATATGCTAGCAAGATGTACATTAAAAAAAAAAATCAGATTCAAGCCAAAAGGAAAGACAAAATTTGTTTTCTTAGCAGTAAAACTTCAGAGATCTGAAACTCAAAAAGATCTCTGGGTTCTAATTACATTATATTCTAAGCAACATGTGCAACAATACCTCACAGCTGGCATACAGGAGCACGTGAAAGATGAGGAAAAGAATCTTAGCTACATCTCAAAAGCATCTTCACGTATCACAGGCTAGGGATTAGTCTAAGACTATTCAGAACATCATGCTGTGGAGTTTCTCTTAACACTGAAACTAGACAATGAGCAAAATAATGTATGTCATACAAACAAAATAATGAGCAAAATAATGTCATACAAAGGCAAAACCATCATCAGGCAAAATTAAGGTCCACAAAGCCATTAGAAGTAATCAAGTCTTGAAAATGTATTAAAAAAAACCCATTGGGGAAAAGCTCTTCTATACACAAGATAAATTTAAATGTGAGTGAATTCAACAAGTATGTAACATAAATCATGGGCCCCCTTTATTTTTCTAGAGAAGCTCTTTGCATATGCTATGCAACTCTATCTCTCCTCATAGAACACTGGAGTGGGTTGCCATGCCCTCCTCCAGGGGATCTTCCCAACCCGGGGATCAAACCCAGGTCTCCTGCATGGCAGGCAGATTCTCCACCCGCTGAGCTACCGGGGGAGCTGTGTTGTACTAATTTCAAAAGAGAAAAATTACAGCAGAGCAATCAGAGCAGGAAAGATGTAACTTGGGTAAGCCACAGAGAATTACTACGTGAGTGTGGTGATGCTGAACCTAACAATGAACAAATCAGTAGATGACTATTAAAATAAAAATAATAAGAGGAAGGACAGCTGTCCTGGACAGATTAAAAGGGAGGGAGGTATGTCTCAGATGATACAGAATGATCTGGTTACAATGCATTAAAAAACGCCACAGCACCATGAAGACAGCCACTGAAGGGCAGCAGTAAAGCTCTGAGGAGAGGCTCTGCCATCAAGCACGCCGCTAGTCACCGATCCACACTGATGCTCTCGGAGCATTTCAGAACATCCCGCGCCCCTCCCTTCCAAGGGCATCCCTGAGTGAGCCATTCCCTGAAATCACATACCAGTGAGCCACCTCTCCCCGTTACTCCTCTGAAACCGTTTCTCTTAAAACCATCAACAACCTCCAAGGTAACAAACACCACTGTTCCTCCCTCTCCTCATCTTGGTGTTTCACAAGCATCTTGCACAACTGGCCACTCCTCTTACACATCTTGTATCCTGGCTTCCCTTTTACCTTGCCTTCCTATTTCACTGGTGAGTTTTTCTCATTATTCTCTGCTGTCTTTAGGATCTGGGACCTTTTACCCACCCCCCTCCCCAAATTTGCACTCCACGTTTGAGAAGTTTATTTTATTATTTATGCAGCTATGACTTAACTCCCAACCCTTATATCCAACAACTTATTTGATGTTTGTACTTGGGTGCTTAATATGTCAACTTAAAATAAACCTTCAAAACTTGAACATTCCTCCCATACTCTTAACTTGTTCCTTCCCCAGTATTCCCAAGCTCATAAGTAACACCACCAGCTACCTACCCAGTTGCTCAAACCAAAAACCTCGAGTCATCCTGTTATTAAATTACTAAAGCACATCTTTATTTTGCAATTGAACAATTCAAAGTCACAGCTAGAGTTTTTTCATGTTTGAACCTAAACAACTATTTCTCAATCAGAATGAATTACAACCAAGAGAACACGTATAATGACTTCTTATTCATCTCTTTTCCTCTAGGGCAAACTCAAACAATTTCATCTCCAAACATAATTCTTTCCCTTCTTCCTAATTCTTTCACTATCTTTCAAGCCTAAATCCTAGACTGTTTCAAGAGCTCAACTGATCTTCCTGATTGAGTCTCATTCTGATCCAGTTCTTTTTGCACTTAGCAGAGGAATGTCCTTAAAATGAACTTGAGACCAAGTCCTTCCCTAGCTCTTCGCATGCGTGGCCATGACCTACAAGGCTTCCACTGGCCTCTGCCTACCTCTCGTCTCCTTTCTCACTGCAGTACAGCCACAGCAGCGACTGCTGTCACTCCACTATGCCGGGCAGGGTCTCATCTAGAGCATTTGTAGCCTCTGGTCCTTGTTTCTGGTTTACTTTGGCCACAGACCTGTGTGTTGCTCCTTCACATCCCATAAGTCCCAGTTCAAATATACTTTCTCCCCAGACGGAAATTTCTTGGTCAACCAATCAAGAGCAGCCATCCGCTCCTCCGTCCGTGGGATTCTCCGGGCAAGAGTACTGGAGTAGGTTGTCATTTCCTTCTCTAGGAGATCTTCCCAACCCAGGGATCGAACCCGGGTCTCCCGCATTGTGGGCAGACACTTTACCATCTGAGCCACCGGGGAAGACTCTAAATGACTACACTGCTGCTTAATTTTTTTTTTAAAGCAGTTATGATATCTTACTTATAGTTTTGTTGCCTGAGGACCCAAGCAAAGAAAGACTCATCTACAATACTAAAATTTAATCCACTTCCCCATCCACAGAACATAACCTCTACTGTATGAGGGTCCTGATGACTTTGGTTGTCATCAATAATCCAGGTCTTAAACTGCATGCCACAATGATTAAAGGACAATAAACAGTTGTTGAATATACATATTAACACATTGCTTAAAATTCAACTTTAAATATTACCGCAGGGACAACTTCTTCTGAGGCGGAAAAGAAGTATGTATATACAATTAATTCTGAGGCAGCATCAATGTATTTCTCCTGTGAAGATACAAACAGAAAAAAAGGTGACTTTTAAATAATAACCAAGATCAAAATTCATTCCTCATTAAACATTCAGAGCAAGTATTATCATTGCTAAGTATTAACAGATCACAACAATTTGCTACCTTAAATCCTTTCATGTGGAAAGATTAAACATAAATAGTTTCTTAGGCAAAAGACCATTATAACTAAGTGCTTTTATACACCTTCAAATAATGTTCATTAAATAAAACAAGCTCAAATTATATTCATTTAATTTGCTAGTGAAGAGAGAAGTGCATGTCTACACATGCAAGTATACAATAATCTTAAAACAGTGAGCTTTTGCCTATTATACTCAACTGCGTGTTGCAGTCTTCAAGTCTCAAATGCTGAAAAGCAATACAGAGTTTAAATAAACAGGTCAAGAACAGAAGACAGACTAAGGTAGGCAATATCCACCCACTTTTTACTCAATTGTCTCATGAAGGCAAATACTATAGAGGGTATATGATAAAGTGCTTTTATTATAAAAAACACTTAGATCGAACTAAAGTATTCCTAATAAGGGTGAAATAAGTCCTGAGTTTTTCATGAAAGTCTTCATTATACAGAAAATTAAATTACAATACATCTGTTCTTACAGATTAAAAAATAAAATCATTTGATACCTTCAGAGGTGACTCTCCACCTATATAAACAAAAAATACACGATGTCTCTTCTGCATATGTTCAAACATTTGCTGACTTGGAAGTGGCCTAATTAGAGCCCTGTTTGAAAACAGAACAAATGAAAAAAACCTTGTACTTGAACTAAAACTAGTACATACTTTATTTCTATTTATGTCAGCCTATCATGTCTAATGTCACAAACTTTTACTACTGTATGAATTGCATTTTAAGTATATCACTCAATCATCATAAATCATATAAACTATAGCCCATGACCACTATTAAAACACAGTACCTACAATTTGACCTACCAGTTTAAAAAATAAGCTTTAAATATGTCCCTCTGGAGAATATCACTTTAATCAATGTTTGGATAGGCAAAGATGGGACTATAATCCATTTAGAATCCTCAGCTAAAAACAGAACCATTCACGTGAGAGGTAATTTTTTTTCTCCCTTTCAAAAGATCATTCACACAAACACACTGTGAAATATACTATTCTAGGAGGTAATAACATTATATTTAGAATATTTATGTCTTATTCTGTCCATTTAAATGCTATGTAGTTTTAAAAGACCCTATAAAGATTAAAATCTAAAATGTTCCTAAGTATGTTATTCTTCTCAGGAAAAATAAAATGGAAAATGGTAGCATATAAGAAATATAAGAATTTTATGAAAACAAAACTGTAAGTTTTATTATATATTTCAAAGTCAAATAAACTGAGAAATGAACTACATCAAAGGTGACTATAAAACATATGACTTATAAAATATTTTAAGCTAAGAGGCAGTCTTCTTCTAAATGTGGTCTATAAGATTTTTATTCCATCACATTTGCAAAAAGAACAAGATGTATTCTGCAAAGGCAAACATATTTTCAAAATGCACAGTTCTTTAAATGCATTACATCACTCTATTCTAGTCTCTATTTTCATGCGTGAGTAATTAACTGGTAAGTGACGCAACTCCAGAAGTGATTCTTGAAATTTCCTTTGCAATAGATTCAGTCCTAGTTACATCAGGAGAAAGCCATCTTAAAATTGCCAAAACATAAATAATAATCTAAACCATAGGAGAATAAAGTAATCCTTCTAGAGACCCCCTCATATAATATAAAGTTACCTCAAAATTATTCACAAAGCAAATAAAATGAAACATGCAATCAGTATGTGTCTTTTCTCAAATAATTTAAGCTAGATAGTATTATGCCACCCAACAAATTCACCCTAGTATTTCAATTTAACTTAGAAATATTTAGAGCTATCAATATATTACACCCTGTCAAACTCATAAGCTACTATATTTTCAAAGTAACCTACCTTGATAAATGTTCTCCTCAAGAAGTTATACATAATCCCACTACATAATTATATGCACCAACTTTCTATATATGCTAGCAAGATGTACATTAAAAAAAAAAATCAGATTCAAGCCAAAAGGAAAGACAAAATTTGTTTTCTTAGCAGTAAAACTTCAGAGATCTGAAACTCAAAAAGATCTCTGGGTTCTAATTACATTATATTCTAAGCAACATGTGCAACAATACCTCACAGCTGGCATACAGGAGCACGTGAAAGATGAGGAAAAGAATCTTAGCTACATCTCAAAAGCATCTTCACGTATCACAGGCTAGGGATTAGTCTAAGACTATTCAGAACATCATGCTGTGGAGTTTCTCTTAACACTGAAACTAGACAATGAGCAAAATAATGTATGTCATACAAACAAAATAATGAGCAAAATAATGTCATACAAAGGCAAAACCATCATCAGGCAAAATTAAGGTCCACAAAGCCATTAGAAGTAATCAAGTCTTGAAAATGTATTAAAAAAAACCCATTGGGGAAAAGCTCTTCTATACACAAGATAAATTTAAATGTGAGTGAATTCAACAAGTATGTAACATAAATCATGGGCCCCCTTTATTTTTCTAGAGAAGCTCTTTGCATATGCTATGCAACTCTATCTCTCCTCATAGACAAATTTTATTTAAAAACCTAAAAATGTGTATATTCAGTGCAGTTTATTAAAATACATTTAATTTTCAAATACTGATATAAAGGCCTGTCATAATACAAACTTACCCTGACACTCTGTGAGCAAACTCAATTATATCATCTTTTGTTCGTGGTCCTCTATAATTATATGCTAGGTCCCCTTTTAATCTTAAAAGAAGAAAAGAAGATAAAAGTTTACATTAACTGTTTTCATATTTAATGATAATCACCCTATATTGTTACACAAATTATAGCATAGAAAATAGTAAATGGAGTTTTAGAAGCAGCATAATCATGGGGAAAAAAACAGCTGAACACTGCCTTCAGGGGATCAACAACTCAAAATGCAAAGAAAAAAACTATATTTTTCTAAAACTATGTGAAAATATTTCACTCTATGTTTGACAGCTGTATATATTCATGCCTTTCAATAAATGAAAAACATACACATTCATGGTAAGGAATTCAAAGCATAAGTCTTAATATCTTCTCTATTAAAAGGTCAGTGAAAGGACAGGGAATTAAAAATATTTTGGTAAAGATAAAACCAATTTTAAGCAGTATAACAGAGTAGCGTGATAAATGCACCGAGATTACAGAGTAAAACAATGCATTAAAAACACTTCTTGTAGAAAATTAGATAAGCTTCTAAAATCTTGCCAATGAATTGTGTCCAACTAACTGAAATTTTAAAAGTTATGAAAGCGCAACAGAACACCTATACTTAAACCAAAAGAATAAAAAAGATAATTAACTGAACACAGGTAACTAAGAGGCTTAGCAAACATTTTTAAACAGTGGGAGAAGGAGGGAGGCCAACACAGAACCCAAGGAATTAAAAAAATAACTTGCTTTATTACAAAACTAAGTTTCCAAGTAATTCCTCAAGTCTTCATATTACCAAAATAAGGATGAGCTCAGGATTAAACTCATGAGAAAATTCAATAAAACCATGATTACAAAACAAGGCCTTTAGAATACGACAAGATATTTTTTTACTATATGTGCTCTGTGACAGATGTGGTCAAATCTACAGGTGATAACTAACACCCATCAATTTTATTCTCTTTTTCTTTCAACTCTAATGAAATAGGTCTATTTTAATTATAGAAAAGTAAAATTTGTTACAAGATAGGATTCACAAGTTAAACAAAATACACTCTTGAGTACCTGAGGGGTAAAAGACCTGTTGTAATTTACAACTGTACACCTTGTCCTGCTAAGCGCCTCTCACATTCCAACTCAAAACACATTTGGTGAATCAGCCTTAAACCACACATTAACTTAAGTGCAAACAAAAGCACAGATGGATCCCTCTCCCTGGACCACACTGCACCTAGAAAGAACTGCTGAACCCAGGTCTTCAATTAATGTAATAAAATGTAAGTAGAGTGAACTAATAAAAATACACATATAAACATACAACACTCAACTTACAGCTTAATTGTTGGATAACCTCGAACTCCAAACTCTGAAGCAATGCCTTGATAAGAAAAAGAATAAATAATTCTAAATTTTTTAAAAATGAGAAACTAGGTAATAAATGAGCCTTTGACTTAAAAAAAATATACTTATACAAACCCATATAGATATGTTGTTCTTAACTCTTAAAAAAATAATGTAAACACACAAAAAGGAAAAAACATGACATTCTCATACAAAATAATTACTTGATAATCCAACTTATGACTTACACAAAAATACTATGACAAAATAAAAAAAAATTCCAAAAGAGTAAAGTTTATCTCTAAAGTACTTATTTTAAAAGATGTTTTTTCAAAAAAAATTATATATATACATCCACACATATATAAATAAAGTCTCACTCTTCATTTGACTTCATCTACAGGACAAATATTTCTCCAAAAAAAGGCCCATCGCTTCCATTAGTGTTTTCTGAGTCTTAAAAGAACTGCTTTGTAATTTAATTTTAAAAACATGAACTGTAATTGCAAAAATAATTTATGATCAAAAGCATCATTACTTGTTTTAAAAGTTTCTGCTTTTGTAATAACCTAGAGTATTAATAATTCCAGTTACTTCAAAGATTACTGTGAAATCCCCACATTAATTAAAATGAGATACAGTCACTACAATGGCATCTTTTTAAGGAAAACAAAAAATAGTAACTAAAATAAGGAAACAATAGAGAATTAGAAGACTTTAAGAGGCATAGTAATCACTATAGAAAATAAAAACTATACTACTTTACAGATTTAAAGCAACTGGGACAGAAAAAAATAAAATATTCTCAGTAGACAAAATACAGTATATTTATACAACTATCCTAATTTATGCAAAGTATACTGTATTTACTCACATAATCACTCCCTCTGTTCATTTTATTTCCAGAATATTTTTTATGACAGTTGGGTATAAAAAAACTGGGTGCTGATTTACCAATCACTTTAGTAATCATTAATCTTGGTTACTCTCCCCCGCACCAATACATAAGAAAAAGACAAAGTGAATTTGTGACAAATAGTACCGAAAATCTGTCCTCCTTCCTTTTTCAACTCTAGACCTTCTCCCTTAAACATGAAGAGAGGTGACCAGAAGGTTGTGGGCAGTGATCAACAATGGCTTTTATTAGAGATGACAGAAACAATAGGGATGACAAAAATAAAAACTTGTGTGTATACATGGAGATACAGGTCCTGTCTTTGAACAGCCCTGTGAGCTTAGACCAATTACATAATTTATCTGTGCCTATCTCTAACTTAGGACTTAATTCTGTCAAGTGTTACACACATACATATATATAACTGAAGTACAGTTGGCTTTCAGTATTATATTAGCTACAGCATAGTGACTCAATATTTTTATAATTACACTCTATCTAAGGTTACTATAAAACATGGCTGTATTTCCCTGTGCTGTACCATATAGCCTCGTTGCTTATTTACCCACTGGTTTGTAGCTCTGAATCCCGTGTTCCTATCCTGCCCCTCTTTGCTTCCCTCTCCCTCCTGGCATCCATACTTGGTTTTCTATTATCTGTGAGTCCCTTTCAGTTTTGATATTAATATATACACTGGTTTTATTTGTCAGACTCCACAAACAAGTGATAACATACAATATTTATCAGTTTTTATCTGCCTTATTTCACTAAGCATACTACTTTTTAGGTCCATTCATGTTGCTGCAAATGGCAGAATTTCACTCTTTTTTATGACTAAATATTCCACTATGTATATGTGTGTGTGTGTCTCTCTCTATATATATATATATCACATCTTCTTAAACCAATCATCTGTTGATGGGCACTTGGATTGTTTCCATGTCTAAGGTATTATAAATACTGCTGCTATTGGGGTGCATTTATCTTTTCAAATTAGAGTTTTCATTTTTCCAGATATATACCCAGGAGTGGGATTGCTGGATCATAGGGTAGTTCTAGTTTTAGTTTTTTAAGGAAGCTCCATACTTTTTTCCAAAGTGGCTATATCAATTTAATTCCCACCTACAGTAAACAACTGTTTTCTCCACATCCTCGCCATTAGTTATTTATAGACTTTTTGATAATGGCCATTCTGAGAGGTGAGAGACGACATGCCTTTGTGGCTTTGATTTGCATTTCTCTAATAATTAATGATGTTAAGCATCTTTTCACGTGCCTGTTCGCCATTTGTACGTCTTTTTTTGAGAAAAGTCTATTTAGGTCTTCTGCCCATTTTTTAATCAGGTTTCTTTTTTATATAAGCTGTTTCTATATTTTGGTATTAAACTCTTATTGGTCATATCATTTGCAAATACTTCTGGGTCAAGGATATTCTAACTGAATACTGCTGTTATTGAAACTGCCCTCTTCCAAGTAAAAATGTAGATTATGTGAGTAAATATGTTCTTAATGCTCCTCACCTTAAATTAAGAAGGCAGGCAAACATAAGCCCTGACTACTTGCAACTGCACCTAATTAAGAAGTGCCAAAATACAGAGACAAATGTCACTGATCTGGAGAGGGAGGGTATACCCAGTAGCAACTGCTTACATAACTCAGTGTAAAATCTGTACACAAATCAAATAAAGAAAATGAAATAGGCAATCAATGAGAAAAATGGTGGTGGAATTGTATAGCTGATGTTATGGTTCTCGTAGCAGGCTGCAGTGAGAGAATCCCAGCTCCACACTTCGTGCCATCAATCTCCTCGACCTCAGTTTTGTTGCCTGTAAGATGGAGTTGATGCCTTCCACCCTTTAGCCACTCGGTTCTTTGAACATTAACTTCCATCCCTGATAGAATTTCAGCTGACAGTGCTGGGAGAGGGAGGAGAAGGGAGCTACCAGCATCCAGTGAGCAGAGGCCAAGGTCGGGGCTGAACATCCGACAATGCACAGGAAACTCTTCTCCCCCCAAAATGTCATCTGGCCCCAAATGTCCACCAGACCAAGTCGGAACAACCTTGAAATACAGTCACTGACTAGAAGGGTTATACTCTAGAAACATACGACTGATCTGCAAATGTATTTGCAATCATGGAATGAGAATAAGAATCTTATTGGCCAAATGCCCCTGAAAGTTTATACATCACAGAGGTAAAATATGATCTTTATATAAAATGATGTCACACTCAGGCAGAGGAATAAGTGGAATTTTCGGTGGTTTCATAATAGAACTAAGTATGTGATTACAGGTAACATCGTAACATTTTAACTTTTGGATGAGAACTTTTTGTCCTCATTTTTTAAGGAATATATAGAAAAAGAAAGGCCAAAGTAACATCTGAATTTACACTGGACATAATACATCAAATAACACTAAGAAGTTGTATAAATAGTTAAAACCACGCCATTAAGAAATATCTGATACAATTCCAAATACATATTGCAGGATAAATCAGGAAAGTTCAAATCTCTCCCATTCAACAAGTCTATACACAGAGGCTTGCTGGATTGAATATGATGGTGTTTATTTCAATCACTGCAATTACAGGATTGAGAACTAAGCCACCCTCAAGGAGTCTGAGAGATTTTCTCTACTTGATCACTGAATGATCCTAACCCATGCCAAACTGAAATCCCTTAATGATCCATCAAAATTATACTTTACTTCGTGATTCTCTAACTAAGAATCACCTGAAGTCCATGTTAAAAATAACAGATTCTCATAACTCAATCTGATTTTCATTTGGTAGGGGAGGTGTGGGCCTTTGGAATCTGAATTCATACTGAGCACCCAGGTATCCTAACACAGGTAGCCCGCAGACTAAACGCTGGGAAGCACTGATGCCGTGACCATCTGCAAAGCCGCCTATGGAGATGGAAGAGACATGTAGGAACTGCCAGTCCTCCAGGGCTCCACCGTTAGAGGCAGAACACTGCTTCTAGCCTGAAAAAGAAATGCAATTTCTTCGCCTGTTTGAGTCCAAGTTCTACTAAAATGCCTGTATTTGAGCTGCCCTGAAATATTCAAGAAAGCTGTAAGAATTATATGCCAAAAACCTATTTGTAATCTCTAAGCAGTAGTTTTTGAATACTTAACAACCTTTTAAGGAAGATGGTATATGCATCCATCGCTGACATCAAACACTACCAGACAAATTTACTTATGTTTATTGACTACCCTTTGACTCAGTGAAACGAATGAATTACTATACAGACAAGTGTACGTGTATGTATGTCTAATCAATATACATGCCTAGACATAAGCATTTACTTTCACAACAGTTAAAAGGAATGATTTCTTAAACACTATAAAAGATTATATCAAGAAATATCCACTCGACCATATTATCTTCTCTCTAACTTCTTACCATCCATCTCACCCCCTCCTAAAGTCACAGCAGTTCACCTGTGTGACTCAACAATTTTCGTTATAATTTCACCTGCACTCTAGCTCCCCATGTTCCCAAGCATCAATAAAGCAAAACACCGCGAAGTTGGAACAGCTACTAACACAACAACACAGAATTAAATCTAATTGTTTTTTTCCTGGTAATGGTAATATAGTTCAGTGTGAGTTTTGCTAAGACTCTTACACTATTATTTTCAACTGTTTTTCTTTATACCAGAGCCAATCTATCACATCTGTGATTTAACCCTTGCAAATGTCTATTAACAATTACTGTCTCTTTACTCCCCTGCCAATCACTCAAGTCTGGCCTCCCAGTATCCTATATCAAGATGCATACAAAAGTCAGCTTAAATAATCTTTTTGCCTATAACTGTTCTTTTCATCCTACATGTTTCTGCCAAAAGCATTGTTATCAAATCATCTGCCTTCTCAAAAATGTGTGTTAGCGCTCTATTGGAGAAGGAAATGGCAACCCACTCCAGTGTTCTTGCCTGGAGAATCCCAGGGACGGGGGAGCCTGGTGGGCTGCACTCTATGGGATCGCACAGAGTCGGACACAACTTAGTGACTTAGCAGCAGCAGCAGCGCTCTATTGATAACTGACAGAACCCAAAACACCTTGTCCTACCTGAGAGGCTCTTAAAGTCTGGTATTATCCTCAGCACTTAACAAGTGCAAGCCATTGTGCCTGGGCTTTTGAATAAGAAATATTAATACAATCCTCACAACCTTGAGAATTATCACTCTCTCATTTACAGACAAGGGAACTAACATTCAGAGAGGTTAACACTTCCCCAAAGCCACAAAAGTAAGAGATGACTGACCTGGATTTAAAACATAGGTCTGTCTTCTACTAAATTTATACCCAGAGTACAATGCTGACTTTCTAAAATGAAATACGCATTTCGTATGTCATACTTCCACTTTCTTCATTAATTAATGGAAAAAGGAACCTACATTTTATTGCACACTACAAGGGACTGTACATGTGCTATATCATTTTAATCTCAAAACAACCAATACAAAATGCATCATAATTAAACACTTACTGGTGTAGAAATCAAAGTTTAGCGATTTGTTAAATGTTAAGAAATGTTCTCTGGGCTACTGAAAACAGCAGCAGGCAGAGTGGGATCTACTCTACTTTCTGAGCCATGCTCTCCCCAAGTCTGCGTGATACCTCATATTCTCTGAACTTAATTTTGCCTTTTCCCAATTCCTTTAAGACAGGTATTGGTAAACTTTACCTGTACAGGGTCTGATAATAAACCTTTTAGGCTTTGTGGGGGACAGTCTCTGTTGTAACTACTTGATTTACAAAAACAGCCACAGAGACAACAGTAAACACAGGAGTGACTGACCCAGCGGAGCTCCATGCACAAAGCGGGTGGAGGCCAGACTGTCTGAGCTCCAGCCTGCCAGCCTCTGCCTGAAGACCTTCTAGTCTCTGGTACAGACTCGCTGAACTCAACTTCAGCTCTATGATTTCGCTGTAATACCCTCTCTAATGTGAGAACTCTCCTGATCCCCACTTGCATGTATGTTAGCTCGCCTCATCCTTCGAGCTCCCGTGGACTCCTCTACCACGTCACCCAGACTGCTCAGACAACAAATTCTCCTTCTTCACCCTCACAGCGACATCCAGAGTTCACCACTCCATCGCCTGTAGTTGTCTCAGGCAACTGATTATCTCAAGTGGGCTCCCAGTAGGAACAGGGGCTTCTACATCTGTATTGAGTATAAGATTAACAGAGATTGCGTATCACACATTCAACAGTTAACCCATCTAACTTGTAAAACACAGTCTGAAATCTCTTCTTCCTGTTACCTTAAATGCTGCTTCCTGTAATTAAAACACTTGCGTTACGAGAACAGAAAAACAATAAACTGAATAGCTGCTTACTGGAATAGGAAGTAGCATCCATCTTTCCCACTTTCACTGGAGAACCGATGCTTTTCATCTCAAGACCGACTTCATTCCAAATCGGTTCCAGCTTTTTACAATGGCCACACCATGGTGCATAAAACCTGTCTCTTATACACANTTTTCACAACAGTTAAAAGGAATGATTTCTTAAACACTATAAAAGATTATATCAAGAAATATCCACTCGACCATATTATTTTCTCTCTAACTTCTTATCATCCATCTCACCCCCTCCTAAAGTCACAGCAGTTCACCTGTGTGACTCAACAATTCTCGTTCTAATTTCACCTGCACTCTAGCTCCCCATGTTCCCAAGCATCAATAAAGCAAAACACCGCGAAGTTGGAACAGCTACTAACACAACAACACAGAATTAAATCTAATTGTTTTTTTCCTGGTAATGGTAATATAGTTCAGTGTGAGTTTTGCTAAGACTCTTACACTATTATTTTCAACTGTTTTTCTTTATACCAGAGCCAATCTATCACATCTGTGATTTAACCCTTGCAAATGTCTATTAACAATTACTGTCTCTTTACTCCCCTGCCAATCACTCAAGTCTGGCCTCCCAGTATCCTATATCAAGATGCATACAAAAGTCAGCTTAAATAATCTTTTTGCCTATAACTGTTCTTTTCATCCTACATGTTTCTGCCAAAAGCATTGTTATCAAATCATCTGCCTTCTCAAAAATGTGTGTTAGCGCTCTATTGGAGAAGGAAATGGCAACCCACTCCAGTGTTCTTGCCTGGAGAATCCCAGGGACGGGGGAGCCTGGTGGGCTGCACTCTATGGGATCGCACAGAGTCGGACACAACTTAGTGACTTAGCAGCAGCAGCAGCGCTCTATTGATAACTGACAGAACCCAAAACACCTTGTCCTACCTGAGAGGCTCTTAAAGTCTGGTATTATCCTCAGCACTTAACAAGTGCAAGCCATTGTGCCTGGGCTTTTGAATAAGAAATATTAATACAATCCTCACAACCTTGAGAATTATCACTCTCTCATTTACAGACAAGGGAACTAACATTCAGAGAAGTTAACACTTCCCCAAAGCCACAAAAGTAAGAGATGACTGACCTGGATTTAAAACATAGGTCTGTCTTCTACTAAATTTATACCCAGAGTACAATGCTGACTTTCTAAAATGAAATACGCATTTCGTATGTCATACTTCCACTTTCTTCATTAATTAATGGAAAAAGGAACCTACATTTTATTGCACACTACAAGGGACTGTACATGTGCTATATCATTTTAATCTCAAAACAACCAATACAAAATGCATCATAATTAAACACTTACTGGTGTAGAAATCAAAGTTTAGCGATTTGTTAAATGTTAAGAAATGTTCTCTGGGCTACTGAAAACAGCAGCAGGCAGAGTGGGATCTACTCTACTTTCTGAGCCATGCTCTCCCCAAGTCTGCGTGATACCTCATATTCTCTGAACTTAATTTTGCCTTTTCCCAATTCCTTTAAGACAGGTATTGGTAAACTTTACCTGTACAGGGTCTGATAATAAACCTTTTAGGCTTTGTGGGGGACAGTCTCTGTTGTAACTACTTGATTTACAAAAACAGCCACAGAGACAACAGTAAACACAGGAGTGACTGACCCAGCGGAGCTCCATGCACAAAGCGGGTGGAGGCCAGACTGTCTGAGCTCCAGCCTGCCAGCCTCTGCCTGAAGACCTTCTAGTCTCTGGTACAGACTCGCTGAACTCAACTTCAGCTCTATGATTTCGCTGTAATACCCTCTCTAATGTGAGAACTCTCCTGATCCCCACTTGCATGTATGTTAGCTCGCCTCATCCTTCGAGCTCCCGTGGACTCCTCTACCACGTCACCCAGACTGCTCAGACAACAAATTCTCCTTCTTCACCCTCACAGCGACATCCAGAGTTCACCACTCCATCGCCTGTAGTTGTCTCAGGCAACTGATTATCTCAAGTGGGCTCCCAGTAGGAACAGGGGCTTCTACATCTGTATTGAGTATAAGATTAACAGAGATTGCGTATCACACATTCAACAGTTAACCCATCTAACTTGTAAAACACAGTCTGAAATCTCTTCTTCCTGTTACCTTAAATGCTGCTTCCTGTAATTAAAACACTTGCGTTACGAGAACAGAAAAACAATAAACTGAATAGCTGCTTACTGGAATAGGAAGTAGCATCCATCTTTCCCACTTTCACTGGAGAACCGATGCTTTTCATCTCAAGACCGACTTCATTCCAAATCGGTTCCAGCTTTTTACAATGGCCACACCATGGTGCATAAAACTTGTTTGAAAAACAAGAGAAGGAAAACCACTAAGATGTTGTTACTACTGTGGATGTCAATCTTAACTGTAAAAGAATCTTTTCTCCCTAAACGATTGGATAATAATCTATTTTGGACCAAAAGTCTAAATATAATTTTTAAAGTGGTTACAAAACACACACACACACACACACATCTAGACATGTCAACTTCCAGGATACAACTCAACACTCATATTAAAGTCATTTTAAATGGCTACTGATATCTATTTAAAATAGATAATTTACAATTAAAAACATCTTTGCTCCCAAATGAGTATGTCCATGTTAGATATAAAATTGAACCACCAAATACACTTCATATATCACATGCATACCCCAAGTGTTAATGATAAATATCAACTTATTTTTAGTGCAAAAACTGCAATACAGTAGGTGACTCTGCTCCTGTAACGGTTTGGCACAGCGACAAGTTAGGCTGATGAAACTAAAATCCTGGTTCTTCCTTCTTCAGGATCACCAGATGGTCGGGGTGGTACTTAGGTGCCTGCCATTAGGTAGCATAACAAAAAACTGTTTGTTTTGTACTTTTATGAAATAAGATTTAACTCTCTTGTAATATCAGCCTATGGAAACATTCAAACATATTATCAAAAGAGACAGACAAACCAGGGAGCTTCACGCCTCGCTGCCTGGCTTCAGTGACCATCAGCTCTGCGTGTCTCATTCCATCTCTCTCACTGCCACTCATCCCACTTTCTCACTGAGGCATGTCAAAATGCACCCCAGACGTCAGAGGGTTTAAACACATTCAAAATGTCAAAGCGAGAAAAAGAAGATGGAAAGCTGATTCTCTCACTACCAAGATGAAAATATGACTTTGATTGCCAAGTGATACTAATACACTCAATCTCTTGGATGAAATGAAATGCTGAGTGAATTCTGTGATAAAACCATACCATAATCTCCCTCAGACATCATGCACAAGTGGACCTTGTGAGAATTTCATCAAAAACAGGTTCTCCTGCCAGAGATCCTAAGGCTCTGAGGTTCACTTTAATATAAAAACCCTGATAGTACTACCTGAGAAGACAAAGTGGGTTATGCACACAGGAACTGGTACTGTCTGTTACCATATTTGGGTGAGGAGAATGGAAAATCACATTTAAAATAGGAGAGGGATGGTTGATCTGTACAAAAAATTTAAATACTCACATCTACAAGCCAAATGTCATCTTTTCGATTTTCTTTAAACCTAAAAAACAAGAACACAGATCTTGACTGTAGGTTTCCACTTTACAACCGAATAGCACAGGTAAAGATAACAAATTGGTAAATACAGGGGCACAGGACAAATTTTTCAGTAAGTTTTACTTTAAAATTTTACTCAGCGACCTCTAGATCATATCCATTTAACACCTTAATAAAACAAGAGCAATGATAAAGTAATTAGGAGTAAAAATTCAAGTGGGACTCTGTAGAAACAAATGCTTCAACTTGAAGCCCCTCTCCTCCACTTACACCTGTGCCTAACAGTGAACAGAGCAGGGCGGGGGCAGGGTGAGCCTTAGGAAGTCTGCTGGCAGGCCTGGCCCCTGGGTGGGATCTGGGGACCTGACCCTCAGGCGGGTTCCCCCATTTCCCGTTAAAGGGTTTACAGTAAAAAAGTCTATTTTATATTCATCTTGTGGGGCTACCCAAGAAAGTGTCATGGCCACCTTAAGCAAACTGTTCAACCAGAACGCTCTAACCGATGGTCATTATCCTTGATGTCTTTGCAGGCAGCTCTGCACCCAGAGGTAAAGGGTGGGGGCCACTGTCTCCCATCATTTGATTAAGCCTCTCTCCTGGGCAATGGCACTCCACTCCAGTACTCTTGCCTGGAAAATCCCATGGAAGGAGGAGCCTGGTGCTGCAGTCCCTGGGGTCGCTGCGCGTTGGACACTTCACTTTCACTTTTTACTTTCATGCATTGGAGAAGAGAAGGAAATGGCAACCAATCCAGTGTTCTTGCCTGGAGAATCCCAGGGACTGCGGAGCCTGGTGGGCTGCCGTCTATGGGGTCGCATAGAGCTGGACACGACTGAAGTGACTTAGCAGCAGCAGCCTCTCTCGCCTATCCCATCGATGGGATGGAGCTGACTGGTACAGAATCCCAGACAGGGCCCCACGTGGAAAGGAAGGTGTCAGGGCTAATATGGAAGGTCCACTGTACACCCATGACTGCACTCACTGATGTGGGGCTGGGGCTGCAAACCCTAGGCATTACCAGATCCAGTGCCCTCGGGGAATCTGCACAGCAAACAGACATGGTCTCCCAGGACCTCACGGTGCAGCCCAAGTCAGTGCAAGGCATGGGGACAGCTGGACCCAACCTAGAGACGGTGTCATCTGCAGTCAGGATCCAGAGGGTCCCTGTGGGGGGATGAGGAGCCACGGCGCTCCATCTGTTGAGAACACTCTGGCCCGGCGTGGTCATCAGTCCCTGGGGAGTTAGTTTAGCCCCGGCCAGGGTTAGACAAGCAGGACACCCTTCTCACTCTGGTTCAGTCTTCCTCAGCCATGGCAATCCCTGCTCACCAGCCCAAGCTAGGACGGTGCCTGAATTTCCAAGGGCCATCCTCTTGTGGGCCCAGGAGGCAATTCGCTGCTCATCCGCTCGCTCTGGGATGAAGAATAATTCAGTCCCCGTGTTCAACTGACAAGCATATGATGCTCGCTGGCTACTTCCCTCAGTCCCTTAGTCAGCACAGGGCCATTCTGGTGAGCGTCACGGACAGAACAGAGCACCCATCACAGGCAGGACCGACCCTAACCCCAGTGCCTCATCTTCACAGGGGTCCAGCAACAGGCAGGAGCAGAAAGCACAAACCCAGAACCCAGGCCCAGTTAACGGCCTCCTTGCCCACTGTCCTTGATCCCTCAGCTCAGACCCAGGCGCTCACAGGAGGCTCGGGCAGCCGCGCTCGCTAGGAAGGCGGGCCAGACAAGCTTCTCACTTACAGGAGACTATGTTGTTGCTGTTGTCGTTTAGCTGCTCAGTCATGTCCGACTCTCTGCGACCCCATGGACTGTATCCCGCCAGGCTCCTTTGCAAGAATTTCCCAGGCAAGAATCCTGGAGTGGCTTGCCATTCCCTTCTCCAGGGGATCCTCCTGACCCAGGGATCGAACCTGCGTCTCCTGCACTGGCAGGCGGCTTCTTTACCACGTGGAAAGCGCATTAAAGGAGGGCCAACCCTGTCAGTTCAGCAGCACCTGGCTGAGGAAAGTCAGGGTCCCAGACTCAGGCACCAGCTCACCCCCCGCTTTCTCCTCCTCGGAAAGGAGCAGGTCTGGGGTGCCACACCCTTCAGGGCACCACGAACTTTAACAAAATCACCTCAGTGTTAACAGCGGCTTCTCTGAGAATGGAAGCGCCTGTACAATCCACGAGGGCACCCAGTACCCACCAGGAAGGCGGCTGAGTGCCCCACGGGACCCTGGGGCTCTCTGCTCATCAGAGTACCCTGCTGCGGGCAGGAGTGGTGAACGAGGACAACCAGCCAAATGGAGAGTCGAGACTTGACTCACTCACTGCGCCAGTGCAGGCCGGCACACAGAAACCAGCTCCACAGCGCTGAGATGCGTCCCACCCGGGAGGAGGCCCGAACCAAAGGCGTCTGCCTCGCCGAGGACCCATGCGCAGAGGGGAGGGATGAGGGAAGGGACAGGAGAGGAGAGGTACCGAGTCCACGTGCAGAAAGGGTCTCAGCCAAGCCCCTCCATAAGGAGGTTTCCCTAAGCAACGCCTGGGGCGAGGCCCCCACCAGCACGTCTCCACAAGGGGCCCCCAGGCTGAGAATGCAGACGCACACACAGGAGCCCAGCTGGCCTGGGGGCCTGAGTCTGCGACTAGGGCTCACCCCACCCCAGAGACCGCAGTGCACTGTCTGTGCCCCACGTCTGGTGCGGGGAGGGCAGCTTCCCCCCAGAGCCCTGCCAGGAAAAGCCACGTCACTGCCCACGCTCAGGCCTGAGAGCCACACACAGGACTCTGGTCTGAAGCCCGATTCCTCACCTACGACAAGCAAGGCCTGGGGATTCACGCTGTGTTACTGGATGGTTACCAAACTCCAGCACCCAGTCAGAAGTGACTAACAATGTACAGGTAAAACAGAAGACTCCAGCAGTTTTTACTCTTATGACTGTTCATAAAACTGCCGAGTGCAATCCTATTTTGTGCATATACAGCACTCAGTGCAACTCCTGGAGCAAAACTGGTGCTAGGTAAGCACTGGCCATTGTTTGCTATTAAAAGACCATATTCACATAGTGTAGTGCACTTGAAACTAACATGTAAGTCAACTACATTTCAAAGAAAAAAAAGTCTACCTCCAACCAAAATTAGCAAATTACGTACCACAGATTTACGTGCTCAATAAAACAACTGTTATTTAAAAAAATACTGGACTCATACCAGTATTCATATAACATCACAGCTGGAAGAAATGAAGATACTATTTAAAAACATATATACTCACGAGTCATCTAGATCTTCCACGTGTCCTTTACAGAAAGCCAGATCCAGCAGAAAAACTGAAAACAAAAGACAAAATGTATACAGTAAAATACATGCTAATTTATCTTGTGGCTTCCACTATATGCTTATTCACCTATAAAATGTTTCCGGTTTTTTACAACCTCCCAAGAAACACACCATCCATCCGAGGACACAAATTAGGCAAAAGCATAAGTCGTTCACCTGTTTAATAAATATTTATGACCATGTGGTGACAGCAAGTTCTACCTAGGCCAGTAATTCTAAAGGACGGAAGTTCCTTTTAAATAAATTTTTACTTTCATCCTGTTTTTCACCATCTCAATTTCTGGGGTAGATGTGAACATTGTCTATATTTCTTTTTCTCTAGAAGCAATTATCTTCTCAGCGATAAACTTAAAACGCCATTCAAAAATATTGCGCCCCCCC
>SJYX01010187.1:4669-41001 GCA_006410675.1 Oreotragus oreotragus | reverse complement strand
GGACACCTTATCTTTGACAAAGGAGGCAAGAATATACAATGGAGTAAAGACAATCTCTTTAACAAGTGGTGCTGGGAAAACTGGTCAACCACTTGTAAAAGAATGAAACTAGATCACTTTCTAACACCACACACAAAAATAAACTCAAAATGGATTAAAGATCTAAATGTAAGACCAGAAACTATAAAACTCCTAGAGGAGAACATAGGCAAAACACTCTCCGACATAAATCACAGCAGGATCCTCAATGATCCACCTCCCAGAATACTCGAAATAAAAGCAAATATAAACAAATGGGATCTAATTAAAATTAAAAGCTTCTGCTCATTGATATTTTTAAATGCCTTAGTTTTAATGTCCAATATGGGAAATATTGTTAGATAGAACCCACAGAATAAAAGAAAGTTGTCTGGTGTCCTCAGTGTATTTTTAAGAATATACAGAGGTCCTGAGATCAAAAGTTTGAAAACAAACAAACTTATAGAGCTCTTCATTCAACAAGCAGGGAGTATATACACATGGAAAAGGTAAGAGAAAATCATGTGCTTAGTGTATCATAAAGTAAGTTTCAACAGATTGAAAAAAAAATGTGCTATTATCAATATATTCTCTGACCTCAACACAATGAGTTTATAACGCACACACGTACAAGTGTGTGGCAGGTGGGGGCCGTTCTTTGTTGCTCTCCACAGGCTTTCTCCAGTTGGGGGCGCTCTCTAGCTGCGATGCTTGGGCTTCTCATTGCACAGCACAGGCTCTAGCACACGCTAGAGAGTTGTGGCTTCCAGGGCTCTAGAGAACACGCTCAGTAGTTGCGGTGCACAGTGCTCAGTGGGATCTTTCTGGACCAGGGATGGAACCCGTGTCTCCTGCATTGGCAGGCGGATTCCTTACCACTGAGCCACCAGGAAAGCCCCTCCTGAGAATTCTGGATCAAGTTCCAGTGTCTCTGGCTGTGGACACTATTTGCACTCACCCCAGATCCTCTGTGGCTACTGCCTTTGTGGGGACAGTTCTAGGAAAAATCCTTGCTGACTAGAATGGATTAGGACAGAGGCCATTCATTCCCAGAGAAGGATAATTGCTCTGTCCTTCCCTTTTCATTGAAATGTCAGTATCTACTGAAGCTGCAGAAATGCTGCTGATGCAGGCACTGCTGAGCTGGCTCGGTGACAGTGGAACGAGCTTCCTGTTCAATGCCCCTCACCCAGGTCATGAGAGAAGGAGCGCCACCACCATGGACCCAACATGTGATTTTGTTCTTGAGACTTCAGAGGACAGAAAAGAGGCAGTTTTGGATCTTTAATCTCGACTTCCTCCTATGAGTCATGAGGGAAGTTCAGTAGGACATCTTTAGAATTCTGCCAACCACAGACAGTAATAGAGGAAGGGCATGACATGAAGGATACAGTCTCCTGACCAATTCCTTTGCGAGGACCAAGGCCTTTTATAAATGCATGGGTGAAATGGCCTGCAGATGGAGAAGAAGCTCTTTGGGGTCAGGGGGACACAGGAACACAGCCTGGGCCTGCTCATGAGCCCCTTACATAGGTGGTAGGATTAATTTAGGTGGACATGGAGATGCTCCTCTAAGAATAAAAATTAAACTCTCATTAAAAGTTGAAATAAGTGATTTTTAATAAAAGTCTACTGTGGGAGTGTCTTCCTTACCTGAATGTCTAATTGCTATCAATATAATGATTGGCTGAAACTCCTTCCTAGTGCTGAGGAAACTAACAAAAAGAAACAACTTGTAAATCTGTCCTAAATCCAGTACGAATTGGATTTCAATAATGGGAGCCCTTGAGTATGTGTGTGTGTTAGTTGCTCAGTCATGTCCAACTCTTTGTGACCTCATAGACTGTAGCTGGCCATGGACTTCTCCAGGCAAGAATACTTGGGTAGCCAAGTGGGTTGCCATTTCCTACTCCAGGGGATCTTCCTGAGCCAGGGATCGAACCTGGGTCTACTGCATTGCAGGCAGATTCTTTACCACCTGAGCCACTAGGGAAGCCTGATGGGAGCCCTTAGAGTTTTCAAATGGTTAATTATAATCACTATCCTATACCTACAGCCACAAAAAATTACTGCCCTAATGAAAGACATGTTAGATGCAGCCGAGTGGGGCCTGCACCCTCATCCTACAGTAATGAGATGATGCTGGTGAAGAAGACAGATGGATTGTAGATGTTGACCCTGAACTACAGGGGATGCCAGTAAACAGCAACCCAATAGCTTCTGCAGTCCCCATAAGGGCCAGAGTATTCAGCTGCTACACAGATTATTCCACAAGCTAAAGATGGTCGGTTTTCCATAGTTGACTTGGCTACAGCCTTTTTTCTATATCGGTTGCTAGGGAGAGTCATCAACAGTGTGCATTCATGTGGAATGGTTCCCAATGTACTTTTGCCTCAAGGATATTTGAACTTTCCTGTGTACTGTCACAGTCCAGTGAAGCAGACCTGGTGTGATGTTACTAGATTATAGTGCTGTAGTACATGATATAGATGACATTATGATTATTTCTGAAACTGAGAATCAACCTAAAAGCAAATTTACAATGATCATATGACTGATTGAAAATGGTTTATGAACCCTGAAAAAAATCCAGAACCTTGCATAAACTGTAAACTTTGGGAGGATTCCATGGGCTGGCATGCCCTGTGATACACTGCAGACCAATAGGAATGAAACCTTCTTGCTCCTCACCTCCCTTTTTAGACTAAATAAGAAGCCTAAACTCTTACAGCCCTTCTTGCTTTTGGAGAAATCATATCCCCCACTTAAGGACACTACTGGGCCCAATTAATTTTTATTACCTGGAAAAGATCATTCTCGGTTAGAAGCTTCATTAACACAAGCCTTCCTGAAACTGCAGAGGTTGTAAGTGTAAATACAAACAAAAAAACAAGACTTTTCTTTAATATCAGGAACCAGATTAAAAATGTATTATTACCACACCTATTAAATATTGTGGGCTTCTCAGGTGGCACAGTGGTAAAAAATCCGCCTGCCAATGTAGGAGATGCAAGAGATGCAGCTTCAATCCCTGGGTCAGGAAGATCCCCCAGAGGAGGAAGTGGCAACCCACTCCAGTATTCTTGCCTGAAACACTTCATGGACAGAGGAGACTGGCGGCTACCGTCCCTGGGATGGCAGAGTGGGACATGACTGAGCAGAGCATACACAGCACATTGAACATTGCACCGAAAGTCCTGGCAAATAAAAGTCCTAGTAAATAAAGAAGGAAAGGGGAGAGGATGAGGATGGGAAGAAAAGGGAATAGTAATTAATCCTGGATTATCTATATTAAAAAATTTTTAAATATCTCATGCAAATTATTGGCTCTAGTTGAGGTTTAGCAAAGTGTCTAGGTTAAGATATTTATGCAAAAATCAATAGTATTTCTTTAAACCAGCAAAAAGAGAAGGCATACATTTAAAACACATATTCTTTATAATAGTGACAAAAATGTTGCCTTGTAATAAAACTAAGAGATATGACAGCCATGTGGAGAAAATTACAAACCTTATTTAAATAATCTAAACAAGACACAAATAAATGGAAAGATAAAACAATTTAGTGGATAGAAAACTCAGCATCACACAGGTATCTGTGATCCACAGATTACCTATCCATTCGTTGACATTTCATTGAAAATCTCAAGTGTTTTATAAGGACCTTGACAAGCTGATTTAAAAATTTGTACAGAAGAGCAGACCTCCAAGTCTATCCCAGTTGTTCATACAGAAAAGGATGAAGGTGAGAGAACGTATTCTGCTAGATATCAAGAGGTAAAGCCATCGGAGGATGATGTGGCATCAGGACAGACCGTTGATCAACGGAATAGAATAGACAGCCCCTAAACAAACTGTGTATGAATGGCGATGACATGTGATGGAGAGAACACTGCAAAGAACACTCTGAGAATTTCATATCCGTAAAGACAGAGCAATTTGGATCCAAATCTTACACAGTTAACAAAAATGAACTCCAGTCTGAAAGGAGACAAGTGGACAACCAATACTTTAAAACCTTTAGAAGAACATACGAGAACTTCAATTTAAAGGACTTCTTCAAAATTGCTAGTCCAGAGGAAAACATTGATATAACAATTGAAAGACACTCTAGAGAAAGTGAAGTGGAAAGACAAGCAACAGTTGGAAAGGTTATGGGCAACATAGATAACTAAGGATGAGTTAGTTTAAAAATCAACAGGAGAAAATACAAAGCACATAATGAATAAAATACATGACCAGGCATTTTACAGTAAAGGAAACACAAATATCAACTAATTTGCAAAATGCTCTACTTCATATTAAGGAATTCACTTCACTGGTGCACCATTTGACTTTCTTTTTGAATGTGGTTGTAGAACATAGAGAATTCTCACACCCTACAAGTAAAATTTATATTTATGGAGACCTAAAGTTCTCTTCAGTTCAGTTCAGTTCAATTACTTAGTCGTGTCTGACTTTTTGCGACCCCATCAACTGCAGCACGCCAGGCCTCCCTGTCCATCAACAACTCCCAGAGTCCACCCATACCCATGTCCATCGAGTCAGTGATGCCATCCAACCATCTCATCCTCTATTGCCCCCTTCTCCTCCTGCCTTCAATCTTTCCCACACGCCAGGCCTCCCTGTCCATCACCAACTCCCAGAGTCCACCCAAACCCATGTCCATTGAGTCGGTGATGCCATCCAACCATCTCATCCTCTATTGCCCCCTTCTCCTCCTGCCTTCAATCTTTCCCATCATCAGGGTCTTTTCAAATGAGTCAGCTCTTCGCATCAGGTGGCAAAAGTATTGGAGTTTCAGCTTCAGATGTTTTATTACTGAATTATAAAATGTAAAGTTTTGGGGATGGGGAGGGTGGGATGAATTGAGAGACTAGCATTGACATAAATACACTATGTAAAATACATTACAGAAAAGAATCTGCCTGTAATGTGGGATACTAATCCCTGGGTTGGGAAGGTCCCCTGGCGATGGAAATGGCAGCCCACTCCAATATTCTTGCCTGGAGAATTTCATGGACAGAGGAGCCTGGCAGGCTACCATCCATAGGGTCACAAAGAGTCGGACAGGGCTAAACAACTAACACGTTAATCAATAGCTAGGGGAAACAGCATAGAGCAGAGAGCCTAGCTTGGTGCCCCATGATGATCTAGATGGTTGGTGGCTGGGGGCTTGAGGGGGGGAGGGCATGGGAGAGAGGCTCACAAAGAAGGGGAGATATGTACACATATAGCAAATTCACGTTGTTGTACAGCAGAAAGTAGCACAACATTGTAAAGCAATTATACTCTAACAAAAACTTTTAAAAATTAAATGTAAGGTTGCATCTAAGTAAACTCCTTGATTGCATATCTCAGATTAGATTCCAGGCTATCAGTGTAATACATCAGATTCTTTTATCCATTAGAAATGCAAAAAAATATCAATGCTCTATTATAATTTTCACAAAAATACCTATATTTACTTCCAAATGTCCCTAGGGTTAAAAGGTGCTAACCCAATTACAAAAGTCAGTTAATAGTCCAGTTAATTAGGTTATTTGCTTCTAGAGAGTTTGCCCAAGGGAATAAATTTAGATTCTCATCTCTCTGAAGAAACACTTTAAAGCTTTTTAGTTATTATGACAGTTCCTTCCTAATTTCAACAGAGGATGGATATAATTCTGTCTGTTCACAGAAGTCTGCAGAAGTTTAGTTTCCCTGGTGGCTCAGATGACAAAGAGTTGGCTCAGATGGTAAAGCGTCTGTCTACAATGCAGGAGACCTGGGTTCGATCCCTGGGTTGGGAAGATATACCTATATTTACTTCCAAATGTCCCTAGGGTTAAAAGGTGCTAACCCAATTACAAAAGTCAGTTAATAGTCCAGTTAATTAGGTTATTTGCTTCTAGAGAGTTTGCCCAAGGGAATAAATTTAGATTCTCATCTCTCTGAAGAAACACTTTAAAGCTTTTTAGTTATTATGACAGTTCCTTCCTAATCTCAACAGAGGATGGATATAATTCTGTCTGTTCACAGAAGTCTGCAGAAGTTTAGTTTCCCTGGTGGCTCAGATGACAAAGAGTTGGCTCAGATGGTAAAGCGTCTGTCTACAATGCAGGAGACCTGGGTTCGATCCCTGGGTTGGGAAGATCCCCTGGAGAAGGAAATGGCAAACCACTCCAGGGCTATTGCCTCGAAAATCCCATGGACAGAAGAGCCTAGTAGGCTACAGTCCATGGGGTCGCAAAGAGTCGGACACGACTGAGCTGAGCGACTGACTTCACTTCACTTCACTTCTCTTTTGATCTGATTTCACTAACCCTTGAATAAAACCCTGGTTTCTGATAAAGAAGTTCTGCGTTCTTTTATATCTTCCTTTTCTAGACACAGAATCAGTTATCTTTCCAAAAAATCCTGCCTCCTTTCCATGGAAAGTTTATTTTAGAAACTATGTTGCTAAGTCACTTCAGTCATGTCCGACTCTGTGCGACCCCATAGACGGCAGCCCACCAGGCTCCCCCGTCCCTGGGATTCTCCAGGTAAGAACACTGGAGTGGGTTGCCATTTCCTTCTCCAGTGCATGAAAGTGAAAAGTGAAAGTGAAGTTGCTCAGTCATGTCCGACCCTCAGCGATCCCATGGACTTCAGCCTTCCAGGCTCCTCTGTCCACGGGATTTTCCAGGCAAGAGTACTGGAGTGGGTTGCCATTGCCTTCTCCATTAGAAACTATAATCTAGGCTTTAATTTACATATTAAGCTGGTCCCATCTGAGAAGATGTTGCCTCTAGGACATTTCACTGGATGGAAGGAGAAACCATTAATTTTATTAATAATTATATATGTAAATATATATCTGTTATATAATATAATAATAATATTATTTCAGGCATATATCAGTTGTCAAATTCATTTAAAGGAGTTCAAACAGACAATTGTTAGGACTTTGAATCTCTGAACACTGTTTGCACTTCAATTAAAATTCAGAAAATTATTTTAATTGTAGTCCAGGCTCTTTTGGAGGAAATATATATATATATATCCTGTTATTTTTCTTTCAATTAAAAATAATTTCTCAAGCCTCTGACTTTGGTGTTCTAGGATCACTTAGAGGAACTGTCTCCATTTTGGTACATGTTCAGTCACTCAAACATTAAAGAAGAGTTAATTTCAATAAAATATATTGCTTCAGGGAAGAGATTCTGAATCTCTTTTATGTGGATCAGGCAGAGTTTATTGGAGCTCAGGGCTTTTATGTGGAGTACCCTGTGTATTTAAAGAGGCTAGTGGCTCTTCAGGTAAAGAATCTGCCTAGTGGCTCTTTGGATAAAGAATCTGCCTGCAATGCAGGAGCCACCAGAGACGTGAGTTCGATCCCTGGGTTGGGAAGATCCTCTATAGGAGATGGCAACCGACTCCAGTGTCCTTGCTGGGAAATTTCATGGACAAAGGAACCTGGTAGGTTACAATCCAAAGAGTTGCAAAAGGTAGGACGCGACTGAGTGATTAAGCACAAGCACCCTCTGTATTTTAAGGGTGTATGGTATTTCTAGGATTGACCTCACAAAGAGCTCAGGTTATATTGAGGTCTTATTTCCTATAAATGGGTGCTTGGCATTTCTTGAGGGCTTTTTATAGGAATGTCTCCTGTGAAAAATTCCTATGTTATCTTTCTTTTAAAACTCTCACAGATAATATGATTCCATCTATTCAGGGTTGAAATTTTCCAGTTTTCTCCTGTATGTTTCAGAATCTCATGGCTCCCAGAATCGTGCGTAGACTCCGTCATTTTGAGTCCTCCTGCCATGCCAGTTGCACGTTTACAAACCTGGCTCTAAAAAGGTTCAACATCGATGGAGCAGGGTCAGGGCCTGATCTGACCTGATCTTTGGAGCATGGTACCTTGGAATGATCTAGAATGATCTAGACTAGAGACGCAAAGAAGACACCCATTTTATGAGGAGAACAGTACACAGGCGTAAGAACTGGGGAAAAGGTTATGCAGAGGCTGCTGCTGCTGCTGCTAAGTCACTTCAGTCGTGTCCGACTCTGTGTGACCCCATAGACGGCAGCCCACCAGGCTTGAACTCAATTTGTGATCCTCATGGGAATTCCCAAGTCTTTCTGAACAAAAGCAGCTGAAAAATGAGGTCAAAGGCTGGTCAGGTCAACCCTGGACAGTGAAGGGGAGATAATNTGCTGCTGCTAAGTCACTTCAGTCGTGTCCGACTCTGTGTGACCCCATAGACGGCAGCCCACCAGGCTTGAACTCAATTTGTGATCCTCATGGGAATTCCCAAGTCTTTCTGAACAAAAGCAGCTGAAAAATGAGGTCAAAGGCTGGTCAGGTCAACCCTGGACAGTGAAGGGGAGATAATGAAATGGGCCTGAAAAGAGACACCAATTACCCATACCTCTGGCACTCTTTGTCTTTTTCCTGGAAAATGAGACCACAGACTCAGACTTAAAATAAGTAGTTTGCTAAGAAATACATGAAAAAGTAAATGAAGGAAAGGAGTGGGATATGTGTTACATATTGGTTCCTAATGTATCAAAATTACAAATCTGATCAAGTGCCTTTGAGAATTACCATCTGGATACCCGGAGCAGGCAGGAAAGAGAAGATGCTGTGCTAATAACCAAGGGAGGGAAAGGCTGAACTCTGAGTTAGAAACTTCAAAAATTCAGAAACTTCAAAAAGTTATTTGAAACAGGCACTGAAAATGTAGATTTCAATGGGGTCAAAAAGTTTTTCTAATAAAATATTAAGGAACTATCATTTTGTTGAGACTGTGTTTCTCAGATTGCTCAAACTACTGACTGTTTTAGGGGTTGAGTTCTTAATAATTTGTCTGCCTTGCAAGTCCTACTTTTGAAGCACAGCAAGTTTGCATTTGAAAAAGGCATCCTGGGATCATCGCATGTGTTACTGTGTAACAGGGCAACTTCAAGTATTTTGACTCTGCGACTCCATGGATCTGTAGCCCACTAGGCTCCTCTGTCCATGGAATTTCCCAGGGAAGAATACTGAAGTGAGTTGCCATTCCGTTCTCCAGGGGATCTTCCCAACAGGGATCGAACTCAGGTCTCCCGAATTGCAGGCAGATTCTTTACCATCTGAGCCACCAGGGAAACCCATGTAACACTTATAGTAGCTTCAAGTGTTTTGAGTTAGTAACTTCTTTATAGGTGAGTAAATCGTGATGTAGAAAATAAACTACCAGTAACTTTCTTAAAATAAGAACTTGCCTAAGATGGCTTCCAACCAACCGTCTCTATAATTTCAATTGTACAAAAGAAATTTTGTACTTGATTGCATATGTTTACTTCTGTTTTGTGATAATTCCTTCTAACAAGTTAAGGTGTTTTTTTTCCAGACTGGAAGAACCCTTAGGCTCAAATTTTGGTTAAGCATGAGAATAGCGACATCTGCTGGAGACATGGGTTTCAGCATCGAAGAGCGACTGACTGCGGATTTGCCAGTCGTGCCTGTGTTTCCCAGGAGAGACAACAGACATACACGCAAATAAATGGTGAATAACAAAGTCCAGCTTTAGTTATAATAAAGATTTCTTATGAACGAAGCCTGGCTTTTTAAGGCAAGATTTTGAAAGACCTGAAAGCTTCTACAATATCTTTGCAAAGAGACCCATAATACTAAGAAGCTTAAAAACTCAGAAAGAAAACAGCAGCGGTTGCTATAGTTACAAAAATAAACCTGTCCTCTGGGAAGAACTGAAAAGAATCGTTTGCTGCCCCTGGGAAGTTGTTTTCAGGGCTCATTAAGGAGCCCAGGGAGACAGGAGAGAGTGGCTTTGAAAAGACAAACAACAAGATAAGTGTCCCCTGTAGGTTTGTTTACTCCACATGGCTGCATCATCAGAGGTCAAGAGTCGCCAAAACAGCAGGGAGGGAACAGACATACGTGTTATTTTAAATCCAGCCTGCATTTTAGGGTCAGTGGAATGCAGTATGTTTTGAATGCCACAAGATGACAACAGCAAGAGATCACTGCCATCACCTGGCTTAGGGAGACGTTTCATGCCTCACATATATTAAAACCCC
This sequence comes from Oreotragus oreotragus, assembly GCA_006410675.1. Classification (NCBI taxonomy): domain Eukaryota; kingdom Metazoa; phylum Chordata; class Mammalia; order Artiodactyla; family Bovidae; genus Oreotragus; species Oreotragus oreotragus. Next base: position 30,937 of record SJYX01010187.1, on the reverse strand, counting down.
AAACAGGAATCCACAAATGCCAAGGGCTGTATGCGGAGTGACTCAAACGTCACAATTTTCAGTCTGTTATAGATTTAAAGCCACGCCTCCTAACTCAGTCTTCTCAAAAAGAATCTTCCCCATTTATTTACACTCAGACTTTCAGCAACGTCAACCTTTTCAGATACTCCTTCTGGCCAAAGAGCACAACTATATACGTGCATCTTCTTGAAAGAAACACTAGATCATCTTGGGTACCACTCTCTAAACACAGTTCTATCTTATTTACCACAGCCTGGCAGGACAAAAACGGAGCAAGTGAAAGGTACAAGTAGTTTCACTGTCTTCTTCCTCGTCATATTTTCTAGAATTTAGAACAGAGTTTTCATGACTATTCTTTCTTTTGAATTTCTCTGGCTTTTGGTTTTCTACACAGTACTTGACCATGTCAAGTGATCATCATCCCTATAGCTCTTGAAGCAGTTCATATGAAAGGTACAAGTAGTTTCACTGTCTTCTTCCTCGTCATATTTTCTAGAATTTAGAACAGAGTTTTCATGACTATTCTTTCTTTTGAATTTCTCTGGCTTTTGGTTTTCTACACAGTACTTGACCATGTCAAGTGATCATCATCCCTATAGCTCTTGAAGCAGTTCATTTTAGTATTTCCTTCATGAGTGTTTCTAAAGGGCTTCCTAATTTGGACAGTTTTCTGAAGCCTTATCTTGTTGAGATATATATACATATTTCATTATAGCAACATATTGAAAAGGACATTTACTTGGGTATATAATTTTAAAATTCCAAAACTCTTAAAAATAATTCTACTTCCTGTTTTCATTTGTCACACACAAAAAAATCTGTATTTTCTCTTACCATTGAACGCTTCAATAGTGAGTTAGCACAGTTCTGAAAGACGGTGTCTCACTGAACATACATGGCAACCCTGCATCACATGGTTTTACAGTCAGTCATAAATACAAGTACGGAACACATCTGCTATAATTTTTTTTTTAAAAGAATTGTTTTAAAAGTCAATGTTTCGATTAAGTCAAAGTGACTCACAGATGTTCTGTCCTCAGAAGGTATCAGAAAAGTGGGAAATAAAGGTGCATGAGGGAGTAGTGTCCCTTTGTGTGCACCTCCTCACATTGTGTGCTGCAGTGCAGTGCTTCTGGCTGTGCAGCATCTGTGTGTCTCTCCTGGTTGTGATGTGTGCCAGTGGTTTCACTACGCCCGCACTTTCGGCCCTGGGAGTGCGCCTGGTTACCCGCCAGCAGGTAACTGTGTATCTCTGAGCTGTTTGCTTTTAGGTCTGTTTTGGCTTTATTTATTTATTTATTTATTTATTTATTTATTTTTGGTTTCTAATCTTCAGCTGGTGCAGATTATGTTGGCAGCCGATGACTGCAGGAAAAAAATAAAAATCAAAACACAAAAGAATAAAAAAAAAAAAGGCCCTCCCCAAACCAAAAAACAAAACACCACAGTTCAAAAACATCAATTCTTTGGTGCTCAGCTTTCTTTCTAGTACAACTTTCACATCCATACATGACTACTGGAAAAACAATAGCTTTGACTAGATGGACCTTTGTTGGCGAGGTAATGTCTCTGCTTTTTAACATGCTGGTCAGTGCATCTTCTATTTATGTTCCCTGGAGAAGAAATGGTTGGTTTCCGTGTTTCTGTTAGCAGTCATGGAATGCCACTGCCCACTCTGGTACATTCACTTGGTCACCAATTTGCCTCTGATCTCTGGAAGGGGCAGCCTGCCCCACAGCACCCATTATGAGGGTCCTGGGGAAGAGTCTAGCCCACCCAGCCCACGGCTTACCAGCAGCAAGAGCAAGCAGGACAGGCTTGCCTAGGAACAGGAGCCTCTGGCTTCTCAGGGCCATTGAGATGTCAGCGACCAGCCGTCTCCCTCAGCCCATGGCCTAGTCCAACCAATCAGGCCAAGACAAAAACTTCAGATGGGTGGTTTGGCTGAGGAAGTGCTGCTGTTTTCAAAGGCAATGCTCTACCTCTCCTTCCTATCCAAGACAAACAGTTCTTGACAGATTCTAGGAAGTGGGTTGTCCATCTGGGCCCCCTGCAGAGATTTTGCGTGCTCTGTACAAGTGAGGCCAGGCATGTGTGCTTCTTTCCAGTCTGAGGTATCTCACCTCCACAGGTCAACTTGCTCAAAGGATCTGCTGCAAAGGCCCAGAAGCCCCCATCACCCACCCCCACCCCGTCCTAACAAGCAGACCCTGTCAATAGTGGACAGCAAGAGGACCATTCCTGGCTCGGTGAGAAGGGGGTCAGTGACCCTGTGAAGGCTCCCAGAAGGTAAGCAGCTGAACCCGTCTGGGAGCTGCTGATGGTTTGTAAGCCATTGTCAGGGCCTGTGCTTGGTGAGGCCCTGTTCTCCACCCCACCCAGGCCTCTGCCTTGACCCTACATCCTCAGTTGCATCAAAGGGATGCAAGCAGCAGCTAGGACCTCAGTTCAGTTCAGTCACTCAGTTGTGTCTGACTCTTTGCAGTCCCATGAACCACAGCACGCCAGGCTTCCCTATCCATCACCAACTTCCAGAGTTTATCCAAATTCATGTCAATTGAGTCGCTGATGCCATCCAACCATCTCATCCTCTGTCGTCCCCTTCTTCTCCTGCTCTCAATCTTTCCCAGCATCAGGGTCTTTTCAAATGAGTCAGCTTTTTGCATGAGGTGGTCAAAGTATTGGAGCCTCAGCCTCAACATCAGTCCTTCCAATGAACACCCAGGGCTGATCTCCTTTAGGATGGACTGGTTGGATCTCCTTGCAGTCCAAGGGACTCTCAAGAGTCTTCTCCAACACCACAGTTCAAAAGCATCAATTCTTCAGCTCTCAGCTTTCTTTATAGTCCAACTCTCACATCCATACANGGTCCAGCTGTGAGCCAGAATCACCTGGTCTCACGTGGAGTCTGACTTTAACAAGAGCCACTGGAAATTTTCTATGGTAATTCTGCACCCTTTGGAAATCATTTTCCAGATGAAGACACTAAGGCCCAGAGAGAGCATGCTCTGATAGTTTGCTGTTGTTTATAATCTACCTCTGTCCCAAGAGAGTAGTGGCCATTCATAACAAGATCACGGCATCACGGCTAGACCGTGAGGCTCAGGATTCCTTCTTCCAGAAGGCCAACCTGTTTCTCCTCCATCCTGTCCACTCCTGGCAAGGGAAAATTTTATCCCTCTTTTATGAATAGTCAATGTATTCCCCCAAATTATCTAGGAGGCCAATAGAGTTAGAAGAGAAATGGAAAAGCTTGTGCCCAGGTGCAACTGCCGTGAGAAAGAAGTGATGTAAGCACACAGTCAGAAGTCATCGGTCCACCAGAGTGTGTACATGTATTTGGGGCAAGCAGGCTAAAGATAGGGCTTCCTCAACAGCTGTGGATAAAGAATCCATCTGCCTGCAATTCAGGCGACACAGGAGACGTGGGTTCCATCCCTGGGTGGGGAAGATCCCCTGAAGTAGGAAATGGCAACCCACTCCAGGATTCTTGCCTGGGAAACCCCATGGACAGAGGAGCCTGGCGGGCTACAGTCCCTGGGGTCACAAAGAGTCAGACACATCTGAGCACACACACACACATACACAGGCTAAGGATAATCCCCAAACACTGATATGACTAGTAANTGTATTTGGGGCAAGCAGGCTAAAGATAGGGCTTCCTCAACAGCTGTGGATAAAGAATCCATCCGCCTGCAATTCAGGCGACACAGGAGACGTGGGTTCCATCCCTGGGTGGGGAAGATCCCCTGAAGTAGGAAATGGCAACCCACTCCAGGATTCTTGCCTGGGAAACCCCATGGACAGAGGAGCCTGGCGGGCTACAGTCCCTGGGGTCACAAAGAGTCAGACACATCTGAGCACACACACACACATACACAGGCTAAGGATAATCCCCAAACACTGATATGACTAGTAACTAATTACTTGATTAGTCCTAGGAAACTACTGAACAATGTCACTGAATCCTCCTGCATGCTCACCCCCACACTCAGACTGGGGATACAGGTATATATGTCTATAAGACCTCTATGTTCTAGGAATTTAAATTTTTATGGGAAGACAAGACCAAAAATAAAATTAAGCAGGAAAATATACACATTGATTTTTATATGTGAGAAATGACATCAAGAAAGCAAGCAAGAGAATTCCCTGCTCGTCCAGTGGTTAAGACTCTCCTGCAAGGGGCACAAGTTTGACTCCTAGTTGGGGAACCAAGATCCCACATGCTGTACACCATGGCCAAAATAAAAGAGCAACTATACTCCAATAAAAATGAATAAAGAGAATGCAAGCAAGCAAAAGGCTGAGCTAGAAGAGCAGTCGGCAAACTTTCTAAAAGCGGCCAGATGGTAAACATTTTAGGCTCTGTGGAGCGTATGGTCTGTGTCCCAGCTCCTTGGTTCCACATTTGTAACCCATCACAGCCGAAGGCAGCAGGTGAAGGGGTGGCCGGGGCTATGAGCCAGTAAGCGCTGTTTACAAAACCAAGCTGCGGTCACATTGGGCCCACGGAGTTTGGTGACCCCTGAGTTCATGCGTGGGGAGTAGAGTGGACGTCTCTAAGGAGGTGACATTTCAACTGAGACTTGCAGGCTCTTCAGGGAAAGCAGCCACTTATATTGAGGGGACAGCCTCAGGGGACATCAGAGGAGCCCAGGTCAGGCGAGCCTGGGCAGTGAGACAGCGGATGGAGGCTGGTGAGGAGCTGCAGGGCTGGAAGCCTCACCAAGGACCCTATCTGTGGGCTGTGGAAGCGGTGGGAATTTTTATTCCAAGTGCGACAGAAAATCACGGACATTTTTAAGTAATGAACTGACAGAATCTGAGCGACTTTGATCCTAAAAGCATCCCCCCTTTTCAAGCTGCTTTGCGAGACACAGACGGTATGGGAGACACGAGTGGCCACACACACCAGGGAAGAGCTTCTGAGCAAGATGATGGTGGGGCCCTGGTGATGGACAGGCGAGTGGCATGAGAGACGCGGCCAGGGAGAGAACCGCAGCTCTGGGGGTGGATTCCACGTGGAAGGGAGGAAAGGACAGACTCGATGATGATTGCCAGGTCTCTGACCTGAGCAGGTGCAGGGGATGGACCACACCGTCCCCTTCACTCTGAGATGCTGTATTTCTATACATGAGGGAGACCATGATGACACAGTGGATTGGTAAGTCACCAAAGGAAAAAAAAATCATCTCAACTGCAAGTTCAGTTCAGTTCAGTCACCCAGTCGTGTCCAGCTCTCTGCAACCCCATGGACCACAGCACGCCAGGCCTCCCTGTCCATCACCAGCTCCCAGAGTTCGCTCAGACTCGTGTCCATCGAGTCAGTGATGCCATCCAACCATCTCATCCTCTGTCGTCCCCTTCTCCTCCGGCCTTCAATCTTTCCCAGCATCAGGGTCTGTTCCAATGAGTCAACTCTTCACATGAGGTGGCCAAAGTACTGGAGTTTCAGCTTTAGCATCATTCCTTCCAAAGAAATCCCAGGGCTGATCTCCTTCAGAATGGACTAGTTGGATCTCTTTGCAGTCCAAGGGACTCTCAAGAGTCTTCTCCAACACCACAGTTCAAAAGCATCAATTCTGTGGTGCTCAGCCTTCTTCACAGTCCAACTCTCACATCCATACATGACCACAGGAAAAACCATAGCCTTGACTAGACGGACCTTAGTCAGCAAAGTAATGTCTCTGGCAATCTTAATTAAGCACTAACTGTGTGCCCGGCACAAAGCAGGATTTTTTGGCTCCACATGGATGGAGTGGGCAGTTTACTGAGAAATCAGGACAGGAACCGGGGACCACAGGCCTCTTCTGGCCCCGCCACCCCATCCCCTCCACCCACCAGATGCCATGATCTTTGTTTTCTGAATGTTGAGCTTCAAGCCAACTTTTTCACTCTCCTCTTTCACTCTCATCAAGAGGTTTTTTATTTCCTCTTCACTTTCTGCCATAAACCTAGTGGCCCCTCATTCATCCTTTTCCACGAGAGTACATTCTCCAAGAGGTGATCCCCCAAGGCCCTCCCATGTCCACAGGGAGCCCAAGAGCATGGCATGATCCTGAGCCCAGGAATATGAAGTGAGCTAGTCAAGGGAAGGCAAGGCGGGTGTGTTCAGACTCAAGGGGCGAAAGGGATTACCTTGTCCACTGAGATTGGGGTTTGTNTGATCCCCCAAGGCCCTCCCATGTCCACAGGGAGCCCAAGAGCATGGCATGATCCTGAGCCCAGGAATATGAAGTGAGCTAGTCAAGGGAAGGCAAGGCGGGTGTGTTCAGACTCAAGGGGCCAAAGGGATTACCTTGTCCACTGAGATTGGGGTTTGTGTGGTCCCAAGTATCCTGATCATTCTTGAACACGTTGAAGCATGTAGGCTTCGCATGTTCTATCTTCTGAGTGAGACAGCCCGAATACATACCTGCCCCTGTGAATGAAGCCTTAGCTTGCCCGGCACACTGCATAAAGTCCACCATGGCCTGGACGCCATACTTGTGTAAAATCACAATTCCCTGGAGAGGACCACAAGGGATAGTATGAAGAACTTCGGTGGTAATGGAACAGATGGGGTTCAGGATGGTAAAGAGAAGCCCATTGTTGGCGCTCTGGGAGTCATCTGAGTCCTGGGGCGGGAGATTTTCTAGCAGGTAGAATAACTTGACAAAAGCTGTGCAGCCCGCTAGATAGATCTGGTTGTCGGTTGCATAGTTCATGACGTTGCAAGCCCCCAACACGTCTTCAAACTCCACCAAAGCTTGTCTCTTTTAGGCATCACCACCATAGAGCTGATGGTGCCAAACTCCTGCAAGGCCTCCACAAGGTCCGCTTCCACCACGCCATCATCCAGGCCCCTGATGTGAATAACTGGGAAGGCAGGGTTTTATGCGGGACATTGTTTTCTCCCCGCCGCCCCCGCCTGCCACTGACACCGCCACAGCCGCCTTCATACTGGTGCCTGGCATTGTCTGTCTTGAGCCATTTGGGGGCCCGGCCTCCCTCAGTGCCACCTCCATAGTTAGGCCCTCTGCTGCCCACCGCCGCCATCTTCACCAGCGCTCCCGGCAGCCTCCACGGCTCTTCTGGCTGCTCCTACTTCCTGTTTCCAGGCATCCATTTTTGTTGTCAACCCTGAGGTCTTTCTGATTTTTGTTCCTTTGTAGGTGATCTCTAACATGCTGTAAGCTTTATAAATTTCTATAAATCCTTGACCTACTGTAGCATTTCCTGATGCAGTTTTTTGTTGTTGTTGTTGTTGTTGTTTGTTTATATAACCTGTTTGACATGAAGTGAAGTGAAGTGAAGTCGCTCAGTTGTGTCCGATTCTTTGTGACCCCATGGACTGTAGCCTACCAGGCTCCTCTGTCCATGGGATTTTCCAGGCAATAGTCCTGAAGTGGATTGCCATTTCCTTCTCCAGGGGATCTTCCCAACCCAGGGATTGAACCCGGGTCTCCAGCATTGTAGACAGACGCTTTACCGTCTGAGCCACCAGGGAAGTTCAGATCCAATAAGAAAGTGCACACACACTCATGACTTTCCTGGACACTTCTTACCAGGGGGTCACACCAAGCTGCAGGTTGCTGTATGTCTAGGCTCCTAAAAAGAAGTCCTCTTTAGATAAGTGATATGTGAGATTACGGATAAACTCACCAATAGAAACGGCTAATATGGTAGCATCTGTGTTGGTTACAATAGTTCTCAATGAACATTTTTATTTGCAAAGTGTGCCTTTTGACATTTTTTCTGAAGATTTATTTCCGTCTTTTGAACCTTGCATTAGAGCGCCACCATGTGGTGATATTAGGTAATGCAGGCAGTCTTATTTACCGCTTGGGCCACCAGGGAAAGGCTAAATGGCAACATCACTTGTTTAATATAGTGACCAGATACACTTCTATTAAGAAAAGCTTTTTCATGATAAATGCATTACCCTTTTATACCTAAACAATATTTTATCACTGCATAATAGAGTTAAACTGAACAAGAATTTTTTTAGAAAATAGTTTTTTGAAATAAACATTTGGAGTAACAAAAGGCTGTCCTAGAACAAACACCGATCAAAAGATGAAAACTCGCCAGTGGATATCATGTTTGAGAAAGCCTTAAAACTGAGGTTATTTAAAGTTCAAAACGAAGTCCCATCTTATTCTATGGGTCCCCAAAGAAGAGCAGATTTTTATTTGTTCATCAAAATGACAGTAATCTTAAATATTGAGCCCAGGAATGACATCTGTAAAACACAAAAATTTCTCCCCAATTTGAGATCTCTCCCCAATTCATGCTAACTGAGTGTGACCCAACATATGACCTGTCTGATTTAAGTAGTGTTTTTGTAGCACTCTGGCCAAAACCATATTCATGTCCATGCAATTGGCATTGTGTCCTAATGCTGTGGGGAAGCTTTTCTTGATGCCTTAGTCCTAGTTACTTAATTTCCATTATGTTTTATTCATACATTTTTATCTTGACAATATACATGATAACTGTTTCTTTACAGAGCACCACAAACTTAACCATACGAGACATCACATGTCTTAGGTTTGGCTCCTAGGAGAGCCCGAGATGGGGGTTCTGTTTCCATGACACAGTGAAGGAGTGTTCCCTGGAGAAGAGCACTGGGAGGAGGGACAGAGCAGGAGAATCCAGGGCAGTGTGGTCCTAGCTGGAGACTTGATTCAGACTGATTTCATGGGAAAGCTCTGGAGCAACACTGTCCAGAAGAAATACATTAAATACACTGCATGCTATGTATGTAATTTTAAGCTGTCTAGTAGCCACACATAAAAGATAAAAAGAAACAGATGGTTTAAACAGATTTTCAGTTCAGTTCAGTTCGGTCACTCAGTCGTGTCTGAATTTTTGCGACCCCATGAATCACAGCACGCCAGGCCTTCCTGTCCATCACCAACTCCCGGTACCCAAACTCATGTCCATTATGTCTGTGATGCCATCCAGCCATCTCATCCTCTGTTGTCCCCTTCTCCTCCTGCCCCCAATCCCTCCCAGCATCAGGGTCTTTTCCAATGAGTCAACTCTTCACATGAGATGGCCAAAGGATTGGAGTTTCAGCTTCAGCATCAGTCCTTCCAATGAACACCCAGGACTGATCTCCTTTAGGATGGACTGGTTGGATCTCCTTGCAGTCCAAGGGACTCTCAAGAGTCTTCTCCAACACCACAGTTCAAAAGCNCATACCAGAAGGAGGTGCTCTCCACAGGAGAGTCGAGATGATCTCCAGGGATCGTGCCATCAGGCCACAGATGTGTATAAGAGACAGGGTTGGATCTCCTTGCAGACCAAGGGACTCTCAAGAGTCTTCTCCAACACCACAGTTCAAAAGCATCAATTCTTCGGTGCTCAGCCTTCTTCACAGTCCAACTCTCACATCCATACATGACCACAGGAAAAACCATAGCCTTGACTAGACGGACCTTAGTCGGCAAAGTAATGTCTCTACTTTTGAATATGCTATCTGGTAAGCGTCTTTTAACTTTATGGCTGCAATCACCGTCTGCAGTGATTTTGGAGCCCCCTCCCAAAAAAAAAGTCTGACACTGTTTCCCCATATTGCCCATGAAGTGATAGGACCAGATGCCATGATCTTAGTTTTCTGAATGTTGAACTTTAAGCCAACTTTTTCACTCTCTTCTTTCAAGTTCATCAAGAGGCGTTTTAGTTCCTCTTCACTTTCTGCCATAAGGATGGTGTCATCTGCATATCTGAGGTTATTGATATTTCTCTCAGCAATCTTGATTCCACTTGTGCTTCTTCCATCCCAGTGTTTCTCACGATGTACTGTGCATATAAGTAAAATAAGCAGGACGACAATATACAACTTTGACGTACTCCTTTTCCTATTTGAAATCAGTCTGTTGGTCCATGTCCAGTTCTAACTGTTGCTTCCTGACCTGCATATAGGTTTCTCAAGAGGCAGGTCAAGTGGTCTGGTATTCCCATCTCTTTCAGAGAATTTTCCACAGTTTATTGTGATCCACACAGTCAAAGGCTTTGGCATAGTCAATAAAGCAGAGATATTTTTTTCTGGAACTCTCTTGCTTTTTCCATGATCCAGCAGATGTTGGCAATTTAATCTCTGGTTCCTCTGCCTTTTCTAAAACAGATTTTACTTAAAACCAAATATTGTCATTTCAGTGTATGTTAATATTAAACCTATTGGTGGGATAGCTTCCTTTTTTTTTTTTTTTGGTAATCAATTTTTGAAATCCCACCTGTGAACAGCCTGTCTCATCTCAGGAGCTCAGTAGCCCCATGGGGCTGGTGGCTGTCATATTCAGCAGTACAGCCTGCATGCATGCATGCTCAGTCACTTCAGTCCTGTCCCATTCTTTATGACCCTATGGACTGTAGCCCCCAAGGCTCCTCTGTTCATGGAATTCTCCAGGTAAGAATACTTGAATGGGTTGCCATGCCCTTCTCCAGGGGGTCTTCCCAACCCAGGGATCGAACCCATGTCTCTTACATCTCCTGCATCAGCAAGCGGGTTCTTTACCAGCTGGGTATGAAGGGGGCTATTTATTGGGCTCTCTTAAGATCCTGAGACAGTTCCTCTGTGTTTATCTCATACACTCAATCTTATTATTTACCATGTCATGTGAATTACCTAACACAGGACAGAGTAGACCTTTAATGTTTTTACTAACTTTATTGCAAAATTTAAACATATACATCTTATGCAACATCTTGTCTTAATCCTTTAAAATGGGCTACAGATGTACACTTGAAACCAGACTCTGGATATATTAATAGTTTCTTTCAAAAGAACCAAACTTTGAATTATTTCTGGGCCCTTAGACTTACTTTTATGACCACTATATCTGAATACAATTCATCACCTGAAGAGGTGATGAAACATTTGGAGATTACAAAAAAAGACGTGTTAAGTCTTTTCAGCTGAGAATCCTATTCTATCAAAAAGAAATTTCAAAGGACTGTTGGAAGATTTATTAACTTCTTCTCAGGAAAGCATCTTACCCAATGGGCTATGCTTCTTTTCTAATCCAACCCATGCTGAGATTGCACAAAGGAATGACAAGGTCCCTGATCACAGCATTTCTGAGGAGTAGTGATGGTCTGGCTTCAGAACTAGCAAGAGCCCAGTGTCTTCTTTGGTCTTAAGGTACATGCCATCATGAAATTTTTACATCTATAGGCAAAAATGTACTTCTGAAATTCTCTTTCCAAGTGTTTGGTTTTATACTTTAGCCCTTAAATTACCTGCTTTTTTTCTTTTTTCTCTTTAGCCCCACAGTATCTATACCATTTCGAGGTTATCATCTTTTATTTCAAAAAGCAATTGCTAATATATTTGGTTCTTTCTTAAAGGTAAACCTTAAATAATTTATACAATTTTAACAGCTTTTCATAGGAATAATTGATACACAAAGAGCCAAATTTATTTAATGTGTACAAATTGATGAATTTGGACACAGGCAAACACCAGCATCAAAAGAACAAGTACTTCCCACATCTTTCTGGGTGTTCTTGTGTCTCACCCTCCTTTTTTTTTTTTTTCTGGTGGTAAGAACACTTATGGCCTTGCCAAGTGGCTTGGTGGTAAAGAATCACCTGCCGTTGCAGGAGATCCGGGTTTGACCCCTGGGTCACGAAGGTTCTAAAAAACCCATGGGCAGAGGAGCCTGCTAGACTATAGTCCCTGGGGTCACAAAGTGTCAGACACAAGTGAGTGACAGAGCACACACACATGAACACTTAACATGAGATTTACCTCTTAACAAGTTTTAAAGTGCACAATACCGTAATGTCAATGGTAGGGACTAGGTTACACGACAGATCTTTAGAACTTATTCATTGAGCAAGCTGAAACGTTACAGCCATTGAACAGCAACTCCCCTTTCTCCCACACCCCTGCCCATCTCCTGGAAACACTATTCGATTCCTGCTTCTGTGAGTTTGACTCTTTTAGATTCTTCATCTAGATAGAAACAGCATTTGTCCTTATATGACTGGCTTATTTCCCTTAGCACAATGTCATTAGCACAATGTCAGCTAATCCCTTAGCACAATCCCTTAGCACAATGTCAGCTCCAAGGTTCATTTGTACTGTTTTGAACATTTTATTTAAATCTTGTATGTGTTATGCTAACTTGCTTCAGTTGTGTCTAACTCTCTGTGACCCCATGGACTGTAACCTGCCAGGCTCCTCTGTCTGTGGGACTCTCCAGGCAGGAATACTGGAGTGGGTAGCTATTCCCTTCTCAAGGGGATCTTCCCAACCCAGGGATTGAATCCAGGTGTCCCGGACTGCAGTTGAATTCTTTATAGTCTGAGCCACCAGGGAAGCGCATATCAGGGCAAGATTTCTTAAACAAGACAGAAAAATCTCCAATAAGAAGGAGAATATTGTTAAATGTATATTGAAAACATTCCAGATTTTCAGTAATTAAAAATTATCTGGCGACTTAGGTTGCCATGACAAAAGACTATATACTGGATGACTTAAGCAATGCCAATTTATGCCCAACCCGAAGGTGTGGCTGGTCTGACCCCCCAGTGAGGGAGTGGACCTCGGCTTCAGGTGGCCCTCTTCTGGCCATGTCCTCACCACGTGGAGAGAGAAAGCAAGGTCCCTGGTGTCTCTCCTCATAACATCACCAACCCCACCATAAGGAGCCCCATCTCCATGACCTCATCTGAATCTAATCAGTTCTCAAAGACTCCATCTCTGGGTGCTGTCACACTCGGGGTTAGGGCCTCAACATATGAAGTGTGAAAGGAACACGGCCGGTTCAGAGCATAGCCTACTTTCCATTTTCTACCTCTCATTCTTGCTGCTCCTCCTCTTGCTGTTGGAATCTTGCCTGGGTAAGCTCAACATTCAGAAAACGAAGATCACGGCATCCGGTCCAGTCATGTCATGGGAAATAGATGGGGAAACAGTGGAAACCGTGTCAGACTTTATTTTTTGGTTCTCCAAAATCACTGCAGATGGTGACTGCAGCCATGAAATTAGAAGACGCTTACTCCTTGAAAGAAAGTTGTGACCAACCTGGATAGTATATTCAAAAGCAGAGACATTACTTTGCCGACTAAGGTCCGCCTAGTCAAGGCTATGGTTTTTCCTGTGGTCATGTATGGATGTGAAAGTTGGACTGTGAAGAAAGCTGAGTGCCGAAGAATTGATGCTTTTGAACTGTGGTGTTGGAGAAGACTCTTGAGAGTCCCTTGGACTGCAAGGAGATCCAACCAGTCCATTCTGAAGGAGATCAACCCTGGGAGTTCTTTGGAAGGAATGATGCTAAAGCTGAAACTCCAGTACTTTGGCCACCTCATGTGAAGAGTTGACTCATTGGAAAAGACTCTGATGCTGGGAGGGATTGGGGGCAGGAGGAGAAGGGGATGACCGAGGATGAGATGGCTGGATGGCATCACGGACTCGATGGATGTGAGTCTGAGTGAACTCCGGGAGATGGTAATGGATAGGGAGGCCTGGCGTGCTGCGATTCATGGGGTCGCAAAGAGTCAGACACGACTGAGCGACTGAACTGAACTGAACTGAACCTCATGCTTAATGGTGAAAGAATGATGTTCTTAAAATCAGCAACAAGACAAAGATGTGTGTTCTTACCTCTTTCATCCAACATTGTACTAAAGCTTCTAGCTGGTGAAATAGGCAAGAAAAAGAAACAAAAAGAATCTGGATTTGAAAGGAAGAAATGAAACTGCTCTTCTACATGGACTCTTAACAGAATCTTCAAAAAAGCAACTGGAAGAAACACATTATAGTTAGCATGTTTGCAGGTTTCAAATCAACATATAAGAACCAATTTTGTCTCTATATCCTTCCTACATATAATTTGGAATTGCAGTTAAAAAACCAATATAAATTACAGTAATATATTTCACAAATGTGAACGCCTTAGGGATACATCTGATAAGATGCAAAATTCCTGTAATCAAAACTACATGCATGAAAACTACACAACATTACTGATTAAATTAAGGATCCAAATAAATGGAGAGATATACCATGTTCATCATTTGGAAGATTTAATTTTGTTAGGATGTGAATCCTCTCAGAATTTATCTATGTTTTCAATCTAATTCCAATCAGAATTCAGTTGAAATTTTTGTCAGCATCAACAAGCTCATTCTAAAATTCATATGAAAGTGCAAAGGACCTATAATCGCCAAAATGACTTTTAAAAAGAAAAGACTTGACTGACTAGTATTACTTGATTTCAAGGTTTATTACTGATCTATAGTAATCAAGACAATGTGCAAAGATAAACAAGACTGACAGAAACGTAATGTATCAGTGGAATAGAGAATCTGGAAATAGACCCCCAGCTATATGACAAAACTGACTTTTGACAAAGGTACAAAGCCAGCTGAGTGAAGAAGGGATAGTCTCGTCAACAGTGGGTGACATAATCGGAGAGCCAGGAACCAGGAGAAACTCCTCGAGAACAAGGTTAAACAAGGATTTCTTAGATACTGGACCAAAAATATAATCCATGGAAAACCCATGGATACATCGAATTTCATCAAAATGAAAAATGACCCTTTTAAACACACACTGGTAAGAGAATGAAAAAGTCAACACATGGGAAGCCATGTTTGCAGTCATATATCTAATAAAGAGCCTATATTCCGATTACGCTGTTACTTAGTTAAAGGCGCTCAGTCATGTCCAACTCTTTGCGACCCCATGGGCTATACGGTCAATGAAATTCTCCAGGCCAGAATACTGGAGCGAGTAGCCTTTCCCTTCTCCAGGGTCTCTTCCCAACATGGGGATTGAACCCAGGTCTTCTACATTGTAAGCAGATTCTTTACCAGCTGAACCACTAGGTAAACCCTCAGATTATATAAAGAGCTCTCAAAACTCACTGATGATAAATCAAATAACTCAGTTTTTAAAATGGGCAGATTATTTGAAAAGAATATTTACCAAAGAAGGATACTTAGTTGTATGGCAAGGAAGCACGTGAAAAGATGCTTAGCATCATCAGTCAATATGAAAATGCAAATTAAAACCAAAGTTTTATACCATTGCATGTCTATGGCTAAAATTAAACAGACTAACCAAGCTCCTTGGAAGAAAAGCTATGATCAACCTGAAAGTGAAAGTGAAATCCACTCAGTCGTGTCTGACTCTTTGCGACCCCATGGACTGTATAGTCTATGGAATTCTCCAGGCCAGAATGCTGGACTGGGTAGCCTTTCCCTTCAGGGGATCTTCCCAACATAGGGATTGAACCCAGGTCTCCTGCATTGCAGGCGGATTCTTTACCAGCTGAGCCACCAGGGAAGCCCAAGAATGCTGGAGTGGGTAGCCTATCCCTTCTCCAGCAGATCTTCCAACCCAGGAATCGAACTGGGGTCTCCTGCATTGCAGGCAGATTCTTTACCAACTGAGCTATGAGGGAAGATCAACCTAGACAGTGTATTGAAAAGGAAAGACATTACTTTGCCAACAAAGGTCCATCTAGTCAAAGCTATGGTTTTTCCAGTAGTCATGTATGGATGTGAGAGTTGGATTATAAAGAAAGCTGAGGGCCAAAGAATTGATGCTTTTAAATTGTGACGTTGGAGAAGACTCTCAAGAGTCCAAGGGAGATCCAACCTGGAAGATCTCTGCAAGGAGATCCAACCAGTCCATCCTAAAACAAATCAGTCCTGAATATTCACTGGAAGGACTGATGCTGAAGCTAAAGCTCCAATATTTTGGCCACCTGATGCGAAGAGCTGACTCGTTTGAAAAGACCCTGGTGCTGGGAAAGATTGAAGGTGGGAGGAAAAGAGGACGACAGAGGATGAGGTGGTTGACTCAGTGGACATGAGTCTGAGCAAGCTCCAGGAGTTGTTGATGGACAGGGAAGCCTGGTGTGCAGCAGTTCATGGGGTCACAAAGAGTCAGACACGACTGAGCTGCTGAACTGACTGAACCAAGTGAAAAGTTGGTGGGCATGTGGAGAAGCTGAAACTCTGATACACTACTGCAGGGGGTGTCAAATGCACAATCACTTTGGGAAAGAATTTGAGTTTTTTAGAGTGGAAAAATGTACATACTCTATGATTGAACTATTTTTATCCATTTACCCAAGAGAAAGGAATGCACATTCATAAAAAGACTTGCACATGAATATTTATAGCAGCTGTAGCTACAATAGCCCCAAGTAGAAACATTGCAAAAGCCTCAAGTATCTACAGGTGCATGGATAAACAACCATGAGATATTGCTCATTAATAAACAGGAATGAACCATAGATACATACTATAACATGTGCGAAGCTCAGGATAGTTCAGTTCAGTTCAGTCGCTCAGTCGTGTCCGACTCTTTGCGACCCCATGAATCGCAGCACGCTGGGCCTCCCTGTCCATCACCATCTCCCGGAGTTCACTCAGACTCACATCCATCAAGTCCATGATGCCATCCAGCCATCTCCTCCTCGGTCGTCCCCTTCTCCTCCTGCCCCCAATCCCTCCCAGCATCAGAGTCTTTTCCAATGAGTCAACTCTTCGCATGAGGTGGCCAAAGTACTGGAGTTTCAGCTTTAGCATCATTCCTTCCAAAGAACTCCCAGGGTTGATCTCCTTCAGAATGGACTGGTTGGATCTCCTTGCAGTCCAAGGGACTCTCAAGAGTCTTCTCCAACACCACAGTTCAAAAGCATCGATTCTTCGGCACTCAGCTTTCTTCACAGTCCAACTTTCACATCCACACATGACCACAGGAAAAACCATAGCCTTGACTAGGCGGACCTTAGTCGGCAAAGTAATGTCTCTGCTTTTGAATATACTATCCAGGTTGGTCATAACTTTTCTTCCAAGGAGTAAGCATCTTCTAATTTCATGGCTGCAGTCACCATCTGCAGTGATTTTGGAGCCCAAAAAAATAAAGTCTGACACTGTTTCCACTGTTTCCCCATCTATTTCCCATGAAGTGATTGGATGGCTTTACTTCTATAAAATTCTATAAAATGTAAATTAATCTATAGTGACAACATAGATTAGTGATTGCAAAGGGATAGGAAAGGGACGGGAGTGACTTGGGGAGAGATGACAAAGGGTATTTAATTGTGGTGATAGATTTAAGGGTATGCATATGTCTAAGCTTTCAGATATTGTTCTTCAAATGCATGCAGTTTATCGTATGTGTCTTGTAACAACTAAAATGGTTTTTTTTTTTTTAAAGAATTGGGATGGTCAATAGGTTTTTCCTTTTTATTTATTTTTCTTTGAGGAGAGATTTTTTTCTCTTGCAGCGCTGCGCATGGCATGCAGGATCTTAGTTCCCCAACCGCAGCCCTTGCAGCGGAAGTGCAGAGTCTCAGCCACTGGGCCACGCGGGGAGTGCCTTGGTCAATGCGTTTTAGACTAGACTGCCATTTCTGATCCTGAGGATGTTGTCATTTTAAAAGAACAGTCACTACCATCTCTATTTATACAGGCCTCATACTATGCCTCCCTGGTGGCTCAGACAGTCAAGAATCTGCCTGTGATGCAGGAGACCTGGGTTTGATCCTTGGGTCGGGAAGATCTTCTGGAGAAGAGAAGGGCTACTCACTCCAGTATTCTTGCCTGGAGAATCCCAGGACAGAGGAGCTTGGCAGAGTCACAGAGAGATCCATGGGGGTCTCAAGGAGTCGGACACAACTGAGCGACTATCATTTCACTTTCATACTCTGCCAAGCATTGTTTTAAATGCTTTACATGCGTTTATTTATTGAATCCTCATAACCACCATATAGGTAGGGACTATTTTGGTCCCTGTTTTATCCATAAGGAAACTGAGTCACCACAAGCTTATGTAGCTTATCCAAGGTTTCCAAACTGAAAATGGAACTGGAATTTAACCCTTAGCTGTCCTGCATCCATTTCCATACTCTTAACCTGGGGTCAGAACCAGGGCGAAGCCTGAAGAGATATCCTTTTTGAGAATTTATTTTATTTTTAAAGTTTATTTATTTATCGTTGGCTGTGCTCACTCCTGGTTGCTGCTTCAGCTTTTCCCGAGTTACAGCGAGCGGAGGCGACTCTGGCTGCCGCGGGCTTCTCACGGCGGTGGCTTCTCTCGCGGCAGAGCGCCGGCTCCAGGCTGTGCGGCCGCCGCGGCTGCACCAATGCGCTTCCAGGCTGCGGAACATGGGCTCAACAGGTGTGCCGTGTGGGCTTATTTGCTCCTTGGCGTGTGGGCTCCTCCCGGAGCCAGGACTGAGCCCGTGTCTCCCGCGTTGGCAGGCAGATTCTTGACCACTGAGCCTCCAGGGAAGCCCGCAGTATATCCCTGGATGACGTTGGAGCAGGAAGAATCAACTTGCTTCGTGAATACTGTTCTCAGCTTTAGTCTCCACCTCCTTCCCTGACTTTATTGAGGTATAACTGAGAATAAAAATTGTATATATCGAGGTTGCGCAATGTGATTTCTGAAAGATGCACAGTGTGATGACTTAATATCTGTAGACACTGTGGATACTATGCGAGCTACAGATGTGGATGCCTATACACACTGTAGACGCGTCACAATCCAGTTGACGCACAGCTCCTTCCCCTCCTATCATGACCATCTCTTTTGGGTGTGATCAGAACACCTACTAGCCAACTTCAAATGTTTAGTCTCGAGGAAAGGATTGAACAGCTGAGAAAACCTTCATTCTTAAGGAAGACGTGGACGTTTGTAAAGGAGTGTGGCCACACTCTGGGTTTCTTTGATTTTAAAAAGTCTCCGTTCTGCTTCATCTCCTGCTGAAAAGCTTTCCTTACTGCAGCCCGTCTCCCCTCCGTCTCGCTCAGGGCTCAGCACTCACTGCCGTGCTGGTCAGCATCACAGCATTTAGTCCCCAAGGTTGGGATGAGAGTTCTTGCTTCTTTCTGTAGTCTGAGACCTCTTAGAAAAATGATAGTTAAGCTTGCACGACCTCATAGTCAGTCACTGTTCTAAGTATTTTTGCATGGTGATTGGATGGCATCATTGATTCAATAGACGTGAACTTGGGCAAACTCTGGGAGACAGTGAGGGGCAGGGAGGCCTAGCGTGCTGTAGTCCATGGGGTTGCAAAGTGTAGAATGCAACTTAGCAACTGAGCAGCAACAATGAGGTTTATAATGTTCACCTGTGACAGGCAAATGCTTACCGTCTCTCTAGTTCGCAGACAAGAAAAGTTAGCTGATATCACAGAGTAGGAAGGTGAGCAAGACCTTGCCTTCTGGCTCCAGAGTTGGATTCCTAATTATCGCTGGAACGTGTGTCTTCCTTCGCATCATATTCTCAGAGCCCTGGGTGTAGCAGTCTTACGGTGAGTGCTTACTGAACTGACCACATCCCAGGTCACCATGAGAGTGAGCCTAGCAGTGTCTGTTGGTGTCTAAACTGTGACAGGGCTTCCCAGGTGGCCAGTGGTAAAGAATCCGCCTGCCGATGCAGGAAACATGGGTTCAGTCCCTGGGCCAGGAAGATCCCCTGGAGAAGGAAATGGCAGCCCCCTCCAGTGTTCCTGCCGGGAGAATCCCGCGGACTGAAGAGTACTGGGCTACAGTCCATGGAGTCTCAGAAGGTCAAACACGGCTTAGTGACTGAGAACAAGAGCAAAACGTGATGCCAGAGCCTTTCAGCTGCAGAGAGCACAGGGCTGCAGGAGCAGGAAGAGAGGAGAAGCGCGGAAACTGAGCATCGATGAGCGCGGAACACGGGGTCTCTGGGCCGAGGTTTTCGTTTGTGTCTGCACCACCCCTCTGGCTTGCCCCTTCCTCCGACTGAGGTCTCCACTGCTGAGAATAATTCATGCTTTATTAAAACCCATCCTGTACACGCTGGCCCTGGCAGTGATTCTCTCATTATGTCCTGGCTTCTTTTTAATCATATTCTGGGTAGATGAGTAAAATCCCTCACTCGGGCCAAAGGTTGGCCCTCCTCTAATGATGAGAAGGTTTCGGGATGTGTGAGGGATCAGCGGCTGGTGAGGGGCAGCTCACTCACTCTTTGTTCTTTTGTGATTGGACTCCATCAGTGAGATACTATTAAGGAGCTCCCTGCAAACTAAAAATTCTCTATAGAAAATGAGCCTTTCCCTGGGGGAAAAACAGTCTACAGATTTAGTGCTGCTTCTTCGTATTATAATGATCCAGCTTTGGCTTCAAGATGCCATTAGCCGCGTTATTCAGAGGCAGTTTACAAAAGAGTTTTGATCTCTGGCTTCCAGTTCTTAAAACCAAGGGAACCCTGAGTAGCATGAAGTTGACTTGGAGATGGGCTGATTTGAGACTCTCCCTCTCTCTGCTCCAGGTACAGGACCTGCCTGGGTGGAGCTGCTGGTTCTCATCACACAGGACCTCAGAGTGGCCTCTGCCTGTCTTATCACACGCTCACTGCCTCTTGTTTCCCCTGCGGAAGCATCTGGTGCCCTAACCTGCCCTGAAGCTCTTTGTAATGCACATTCGTTGTAAATGTCTCAGCCACAGCAAAGAGGCAGAGAAACCAACAACAGACGCAACAACAAACCAACCAAATGCCAATCAAAGCGGGAAAACAGCAGAAATATTTGAGGGTCTGGGTCTGACCCAAACAGGTTTTACTGTGCTTCCCATCATGCAGTCTGATGCCTCAGACCTCGTGATTTTAGACCAGCGTCCTGGGTGCACGTGTTCCAATGCAGGGTCTCTTTGGTTTGTGCTTTACCTCCATTCACTACAGTCGAGGCTCTCTAAGCCCCAAAGAGGAGGATCGTTTTGCAAGTGAAAGTGAAGTCGCTCAGTCTTGTCCCCACCAGGCTCCTCCGTCCATGGGATTCTCCAGGCAAGAGCACTGGAGTGGGTTGCCATTTCCTTCTCCAGGGGATCTTCCCGACCCAGGGAGCGAACCTGGGTCTCCCGCATCGCGGGCGGATGCTTTACTGTCTGAGCCATTTAGCATTTCTGTAAACATCTCCTTTGAGATTCTTGTGCAACCCTACTTGTATAGCACAGTTTAAAACCTGCTTGTTTACTTCAGCTGGGGAATTTTCTTCCTGATTAAAGGCTTCATTTTATTCAAGGCTTATGCCTGAACTTAACTAAGATGTCTGTGTTCCAGCTATTAAAGCAGAAAATGCAATCGTGCAAATAGCTAAAACCCAACCAGGCATTTGTGATGGTATTCGACTCTCTCAGTGAGCCACCAGTAACTGCTGAAATGAGAAGCTGGGAAAGAGGCACTGAAGGACCCTGGTTACAGTCCCTTTGCAGTTCAGCTCAGTTAAGTTCAGGTGCTCAGTCATGTCCGACTCTCTGTGACCCCATGGACCGCAGCACACCAGGCCTCCCTGTCCATCACCAGCTCCCGAAGAGTGAGGTGCTATTTCCTTCTTCTGCACTGGGGAGCCGGGGTTCTCCCAGAACCCACCAAGCTGTCAGACACAAGCTTGAGCCTCTGCTTTTGACAGAGCCCTGTCAGAGGGAGGGGTCTGCTCTCAGGAGCCAGGAAATGCGTCCTGTTACAGTCAGAGGAGGCAGACTTGAGACTTCCCCAGGACCCTGCACCTGCTCAGATGCAATCCCCCCGCCTCCTCTCCCATCCTTTTTCCTCCTCCTCCATTCTTCCCTCTGCCTGTCTCTCCTTGCTCCTGGCTCCCTTCTCTTTTTCATCCTCTTCCCATCTCCTTCCCCTTTCTCCCTCTCCTCTAGATTCCATTCATTCCGTACACATTCATTAAGAACCTACTCTGTGCCTGGACCTCTTGAAGCACAGAGGTGCAGTTAGCAAATAAAAAGTCTGCCGTTGTGAAGGTGACATTGGAGTCAGGGGTTCGGATAATATGCAACAAACAAGTCAGTATGTGGTTGCGTGCTGGGGACCATAAAGAATGAAGTTATTGAGAGAGCGTGATGAAGGGATGGAGTGATGGGCTGCTCTCTTCGGTTGGTGCTTGGACGAGGCCTCTTGGAGGAAGTGGGGTCTGTGTATCATAGGAGGTGCAGTGGCAGCCCATGTCTATCTCTGGGAAAGCAGTCGCGACAATCAAGACTGCCTCCACGCATTGCCTCCTGTGCCCGGGAGAGCAGTCACTCTTGGCTGAGAACCACTCTTCCGAGACTGAGTTGCAGATGGCCGGGCAGCCCCTGTGTCATCCCTGCCCGCCTCCCGCCTCCGCCACTCGGCCACATGGGTGTCACGAAGAGCCCCGCCCCGCTTTTGTGAGGGAGGCTAAAGCAGTGTGCACTGCACTCAGGCCTGCACCTTTTCTTTATGGCTGTTTCCCAGTAAACATTTTTATATTTGTATTAATTTATTTTTTAATTGGAGTTTAATTGTTTTACGGTGTGTTAGTTTCTGCTGTACAACAGAGTGAATCAGTGCTGAGTATACATCTATCCCCTCCCTCGTGAGCTTCCCTCTCATTGCACCCTCTAGGTCACCACGGGGCACTGGGCTGGGCTCCCTGTGTTATCCAGCAGCTTCCCACTGGCTGTCTATTTTGCACATGGTCACGTAAAGGACTAATGCTGAAGCTGAAACTCCAATCCTTTGGCCACGTGATGCAAAGAACTGACTCCTTTGAAAAGACCCTGATGCTGGGAAAGATTGAAGGTGGGCGGAGAAGGGGACAACAGAGGATGAGATGGCTGGATGGCATCACCGACTCAATGGACATGAGTTTGAGTAAACTCCGGGAGTTGGTGATGGACAGGGAGGCCTGGCGTGCTGCAGTCGTAGGGTCGCAAAGAGTTGGACACAACTGAGCAACTGAACTGAACTATGTGTCTATGCCAGTGCTCTTGACCAGAAGAAAGATGGGTATAATGACATCCTGGGTCTTGGCTCCTCCGTGCCCTGGTTATGTGGCTTCCCAGGTGGCTCAGTGGTAAAGAGACTCCGTCTGCCAGTGCAGGAAGCACAGGTTTGGTCTCTGGGTTGGGAAGATCCCCTGGAGAAGGAAATGGTGATCCACTCCAGTGTTCTTTCTTGGGATATCCCATGGACAGAGGAGCCTGGCCGACTGCAGTCCAGAGGGTTGCAGGAGCTGCGGTACAACTAAGCAACTAGACGGCAGCAGCGGCCATAGTCTGCTGTTAAAGATGCCCAACGTCCAGTAGGGTTTATGCCCTGATGAGGCCCTTCTCTGCCCAGCTGACAGCACAGCACGTAAGGCAGTGTTGCAGGTGCCCGTAAGGGCAGCCACAGAGAGACCGCCCTGCACACAGATGTCTGCGTGGATCAGATAAATCACATCAGTGGCCCGGAGCTGCTTCTCACATATGTAATTTATTAATTCTTCGTTAATTCCATTAGCAGCTTAACTTGCCCACAGCAGTGTGTTTCTCTGCCCTCCGTCTCTGGGAAGCACGGGCTTTCCCTTTCGCGTCAGGATTTGCAGCAGCAGTCGTCAGCTCCCTGCTCACTGCATGGCCCCTGCCTTCCCTGCTCAGCAGTCACGGAATGTGATCAGTCTGCTGTTAAAGATGCCCAACGTCCAGTAGGGTTTATGCCCTGATGAGGCCCTTCTCTGCCCAGCTGACAGCACAGCACGTAAGGCAGTGTTGCAGGTGCCCGTAAGGGCAGCCACAGAGAGACCGCCCTGCACACAGATGTCCGCGTGGATCAGATAAATCACATCAGTGGCCCGGAGCTGCTTCTCACATATGTAATTTATTAATTCTTCGTTAATTCCATTAGCAGCTTAACTTGCCCACAGCAGTGTGTTTCTCTGCCCTCCGTCTCTGGGAAGCACGGGCTTTCCCTTTCGCGTCAGGATTTGCAGCAGCAGTCGTCAGCTCCCTGCTCACTGCATGGCCCCTGCCTTCCCTGCTCAGCAGTCACGGAATGTGATCCCCTGATCCCATCGGAAGGACTGAGTACAGAGCCTCTAAGCTGCCTTGAACCTTTAAGAATAATACCAATTATACCTAGCTGTAAATAGGGATGAGAGTCCCCCCTCCTTCTCTTCAGTGACTTTCTGCGGATTTTAATATACAAGTGAGTGATTTATAACACTGTTGACAAAGCTGCAACACAGCTTGAAATTTCTGATAGCGGCTGTAATGCCACATCTATCAGAATGAAAAATGTCTACGAAATCATTTTCTGCCAAAGAACATCTTCCCAGATTCTATTAGGGACTTGCTATCTACACGAACACCGTGTATCCCTGAAACACACTGCTTTAGAGTGGCCCTGGGGTGGGGCCCACGGGTAGCCCTTGGGGTGACTGAAACCCCAGTCAGTCGCCCTCAGTTAAGATGTTGGTGGACAGAGGAGATGGTGAGAAAGCGTCTTCTTTTGTGAAAAACTGACTTCGTCAGCATATTACCGCATTTGGCAGTTGGATGGATTTAGAACCTGTCGTGCTTTTTGTTCTTGTCACATTCACCTAGGAGCTATCAACTCCCTGCTGTTCCCAATTTTTAAAAGAATATAATAGCCCCACCTGCCTATTATCACTGTATTCTATTTGTAGTTATCTCTGCTTCGAGGAAAGGGAAGACGTTTCACCTTGGTTTGCCGTTCAGCAGAATATTTGCACTGGCCAGAGTTGGTTCTTTTTCCTTAAACAGAAGCTGCTCTTCCAGTGGTGGTGGTGGTGTTCAGTCGCTAAGTCGGGGCTGACTCTTTGAGACCCCACGGACTGCAGCCCACCAGGCGTCTCTGTCGGTGGAATTTCTCAGGCAAGATAGTGGAACAGTTTACTGTTTCCTTCTCCTGGTGATCTTCCTGATCCAGGGACCAAACTCGCATCTCCTCCTTGGCCGGTGGATTCTTTACCACTGAGCCACCAGGGAAGCCCTGTTTAAGTGTTAGACACTAGTAAGTCACAAACATTTTTCCCTGGAGAAAGTTGCTATGGGTTTAAAAATATATATATTATTACAACTTAGTTTTGATTCGGGGCAAATAGGATCATGATGTTTTTCACAACTGTGCTCATCTTAACGATGAAATTTTAGAAGTTCTTGCTGTCTAAGATTCAGAGTTGTTGCTGTTGCTGTTGTTTTGGTTTGGATAGTTGGAAGAGTGTATCTCTTTCTCTACGTCTATCTCCAGTCCTGTGCCTGTGTGTTAAGAGTTGTCACTGAGTGTCATGAATTCGAGTTTATAGAACTTATGGACCTCCCCAGTGGCTCAGTGGTAAAGAATCCACCTGCCAAGCAGGGAACTCAGGTTCGATACCTGGGTCAGAAAGATCCCTGGGAGAAGAAAATGGCAACCCACTCCAGTGGTCTCGCCTGGAGAATCCGTGGACAGAGGAGCCTGGAGGGCTGCAGACCATAATGTTGCAAAGAGTTGGACAAGACTGAGCGACTAAACAGTAACACATGGATTCAAGGTCGGCGTGGAGATGGAGAGTGCGCGTGTGTGCTGCGTCTGCCTGCTCGGCTGCCTCAGCCGTGTCCAACGCTTTGTGACCCCATGGACTGCAGCCCTCCAGGCCGCTCTGTCCATGGGGTTCTTCAGGCAAGAACACCGGAGAGGACGGCCATGCCCTCCCCCAGGGGATTCTTCTCGGCCCAGAAATAGAACCCTCGTCTCCTGTGTCTTCTGCATTGCAGGCGGATTCTTTATCACTGAAGCACCACGGAATCCCAGTAAGTGTTGGGATACACCATATTTGATCTTATTTGTACCACGTTACAACCTCAGGGAGGAGGTCTTATCACCCTTATTCAACAGTGGATAAAGGGACTTCCCTGGCAGTTCAGTGAGCAAGACTGAACTTCCAATGCAGGGGACTCAGGTTCAATCCCTTGTTGGGGAACAAAGATCCCACATGCTGTATGGTAAGGCCAAAAAAATGGATAAAACTGGTTCAGTAAAATTA
The DNA here is from genome assembly GCA_006410675.1 of Oreotragus oreotragus. Classification (NCBI taxonomy): domain Eukaryota; kingdom Metazoa; phylum Chordata; class Mammalia; order Artiodactyla; family Bovidae; genus Oreotragus; species Oreotragus oreotragus. Next base: position 5,147 of record SJYX01010187.1, on the reverse strand, counting down.
AATATTGTGTCATTTAATACTTAGCTGGAACTTAAACTTAGGTTGGTCTGGCTTCATAGTCCATGGTCTCTCTATTTACCACCCCTGTTAGTGTCAGGTTTTAGGACAGGGGTCCTGAAATCAGTCTGTCCACCTCTGTGGCTGTGGTCACAGTTCTCTTGAAGACCAAAGATTCTCTATTTCCTTCCCATCAGTTCAGGTCAGTTCAGTCGCTCAGTCGTGTCTGACTCTTTGCGACCCCATGAATCGCAGCACACCAGGCCTCCCTGTCCATCACCAACTCCCAGAGTTCACTCAGACTCACGTCCATCGAGTCAGTGATGCCATCCAGCCATCTCACCCTCTGTCGTCCCCTTCTCCTCCTGCCCCCAATCCCTCCCAGCATCAGAGTCTTTTCCAATGAGTCAACTCTTCACATGAGGTGGCCAAAGTACTGGAGTTTCAGCTTTAGCATCATTCCTTCCAAAGAAATCCCAGG
>SJYX01010186.1:318590-352573 GCA_006410675.1 Oreotragus oreotragus | reverse complement strand
TGAAGATCTTTTCTGTACAGTTCTTCTGTGTATTCGTGCCACCTCTTCTTAATATCTTCTGCTTCTGTTAGGTCCACACCATTTCTGTCCTTTATTGTGCCCATCTTTGCATAAAATGTTCCCTTGGTATCTCTAATTTTCTTGAAGAGATCTCTGGTCTTTCCCATTCTGTTGTTTTCCTCTGTTTCTTTGTTTTCCTCTATTTGATTTTATTGTTAATTATGAAATTTAGTTTTCTATAAATGAAGAATGGCTTTCCTGGTCGCTCAGTGGTAAACAATCCACCCGCCAGTGCAGGAGATGTGGGTCTGATCCCTGGGTCGGGAAGATCCCCTGGAGAAGGAAACGGCAACCCACTCCAGTACTCTTACCTGGGCAATCCCAGGGACAGAGAAACCTCGTGGGCTACACTCCATGGGGAGTCAGACACGACTCAGTGACAGAACAGCAACAAAGTGAAGAACCCATGAAATTCAGAGTTGGATTTTAATATTGTCAAGTTTAATGAAATGATAATAAAGCAACTCGTATGTGAATAAATGTCTTGGTTAAGAAAAGTTTTGGAAGAGAAAGGGAGATTTTTTAGAGTAGCTTATAGTAGAAAGAGTAAGACTTTAATTCAGGTTGGGAGCCACCAAAGAAGCATGGCTATTCAGAGGCAAGCCATCTAACTTTGATGCCTTTGTAGGCTTCTGTGTGTGCCCTTACTCACCTTGCTCTGGGATAAGGCTTCCCCCACCGCCTCTCTCATTTCTCCCTCCACCCCAGGCATTACGAGTAACTGGGCATATGTGTCATATGCGAATTCCTTAAGCCCATGGAAGACATTACTGATAGATCCCAACACTCCCCCCACTTCACTAAATCTGACCTCCATGTCTTTTCCATTACAGCTTCTCAGAATAGCTCAGATACTTACATCAATTAACTGCAGTTGGTTTATGAGGTGAAACATATTTGCCATCTCAGTGACTTAGGTTGAGTTGGTGGCTGGTTAAGTCAGACCAGGATTGGATAGCTTTGGAGAATGTAATTTTGACTTGATCATGAAGATGTTTGTGGAACAGAATGTCCCTTTTTCCATACACTTGGCAATGGAAAAATAAACCATATAGTCTCAGGGTGAGAAATTAAAGCAACTAAAAATTCTCATGATTTTATTAATCTAAGTCAGGCCAAATTAGAATATTCATCTTTAAACACTGTAAAAAGGGACATGTTTCTTTGTTCATCACTATATCTCCAGCATCTAGTCAATATCTAATAGCAAGGACTCAATAATACTTGCTGATTGGAAGAGTGAATAAAATTTTATGCCACATGATTTTCCCTATTAAATGAGGTCATTTTTCACTCAAAGCTGGTAGACTACTCTGAATAAGGAGTTTCTAGTAAAATAAAAGGGAGAGTTTTCTTGAAGGGTAGTCTGTGGCCTCTTGGAAACTAGCAATAAGAAGATATCAACAGTAAAATATTGGAAACTTGGGAATTCCTTGTGTAGTTACTGTTTCACTTCAAATCATCAAAGAATCATATCATATAAAGACATTGAAATAAATGATTTCTCATGAGTCAATATTTGGATGCTATTAACTTGGGCATAAAATATTAGATATTGGACTCTTCTGATTTCCAGTCTTTGAAAATATTTAGTTCAGCTCAGATTTTTGAGGGAAAATATTTCAAAAATCTTTAAAGGATATTAATAAGTTCCTTAGATATTGCCTGTGCCAGTACTGTCTAATAGAATTTTTTGCCATGATGGCAGTGTTCTCTACTTGTATCATTGAGTACAGTAGCCACTAGTTATATGTGGTCATTGGACACTTGAAATATGGTGACAGCAACTGAGGAACTAAATAATTTCCTTTAAAATAAGTGAATACTATTTATATATAAATAGCCATATTTACGGNTCTATCAGATCTAGGCCCTTAAATCTATTTCTCACTTCTACTGTAAAATCATAAGCGATACCATTTAGGTCATACCTGAATGGTCTAGCGGTTTTCCCTACTTTCTTCAATTTAAGTCTGAATTTGGAAATAAGGAGTTCATGATCTGAGCCACAGTCGGCTCCTGGTCTTGTTTCTGTTGACTGTATAGAGCTTCTCCATCTTTGGCTGCACAGAATATAATCAGTCTGATTTCGGTGTTGACCATCTGGTGATGTCCATGTGTAGAGTCTTCTCTTGTCTTACCTTTGTTAGCTGTGTCTATTTCCTCCCTTTTACCCTTTAAGGCTTCCCTGGTGGCTCAGAGGTTAAAGCGTCTGCCTCCAATGAGGGAGACCCGGGTTCGATCCCTGGGTCGGGAAGATCCCCTGGAGAAGGAAACAGCAACCCACTCCACTATTCTTGCCTGGACAATCCCATGGACAGAGGACCTTGGTGGGCTATAGTCTATGAGGTCACAAAGAGTCAGACCTGAGTGAGTACATGTGCAATCAAGTTCTATTTGACATTCGCAATTGGGATGTTGCACAAGCATCTCAAGCTTAACATTACTCAAACTGAAGATAAGTCTCTTTCTCTCTATCTTTCCTTCTAGCAGTTCTCCGTCTAAATTTCCCTGTTTCAGCAATTTACCCCTTTGTCCAAGTGGGAAAGGCATGTTATCCTTTGATCTGCTCTTTCAGTCATCCCCTGCTGCTGCTGCTGCGTCGCTTCAGTCATCCCCTACACCTAACAAATTCTAAGTCTTGTTAATTAACAAGAAATTACATTTCCTAAAGATATTTCAGCTGGATAGGGTTTTATTCATTCATCGTTACCTATGATTCACTATTATCCATTCTTCCTGATCATTAAATGCTGAAGCTACATCATTTTATATCTTCCATTTTTCTATGAACAATATTTGTCATAAGGTTTGCAACTATTTGGGGATTTATCTCTCCTAGATTGTGAGAGTTTTGAAAAAAGAAAGTTTGTCTTTGTTACGGTCAACTGGACACTTCCTAATTTGAAAATAAATTCACTAAAAGTCTCGTTCACTGAAAAGCCATTTGCTAAGTAATGGCTGAAGTTGCCAAATTCATCAGTTTACATTCCCAAAGGTTTTAGTAGTTAAAGCAACTTGGCTGTTTAAGTTTGGTTCCCAGTGATGAAATATGATTTCCTACTTACTAACTTTTTAATGTTTGTTTATTATCTGAGAACCTTTTCAAAAAAATTATTTAAGTGCTAAAGTTTAGAAAAACAGAAACAGTGAAAAAAATTCTCAAAGGAAAAGCTGTCCTCCAACCTCCCTCCTTTTTGCCTTATTTTATATGTAATGGGTGGAGAAGAAAATGGCAACCCGCTCCAGTATTCTTGCCTGGAGAATCCCATGGACAGAGAAGCCTGGTGGGCTGTGGTCCATGGGATCACAAAGAGGTGGACATGACTGAAGTGATTTAGCACACACGTAATGGGATTTAGCATACGTAATGGGATCACTTGTCTACTTTTGAAATATTTTCAGTTATCTTTCAATGTCATTTACTATTTTAATAAACTTTGAGCGTTCTATTCTCCTATTTTCTTTGCCATTTCCTCAAATGGCATACCAGCTTTCCTTTTGTATCTCTAGCATTTACAGTTTAAGGTTAAATTGAACTTTAATTAAGATTAAACTTTAAATTTACACTCACAGGCACTAAAATAAATCAGAATTTTAAATTAAATTTTAATTAAATGAAATGTTTTAGCTAAATTTAGAATTGAAGTTAAATTTCTCTAAAAGAATCAGAATTCGTTAAAGACATCACATTTCCATAAAATTAAAAACGCAACTTCTGTTAAGGAACAATTAGAGTATCTTGTCTTGGTTGGTAGCAATTTGCAAAATAATTGTTGAACACACACACACACACACACACAAAACAGTGAAAAGAAATGACAATGGACCAAATAAAAAGATGTTAAAGAAAGGCAAAAAATAAATTGTAAAAAATATTATAAAAGATAACAGACAGATGTTAAAAGATCGGCTCAATATAAAATGACATTTTTAGTTCAGTTCAGTCACTCAGCTGTGTCTGACCCTCTGTGACTCCATGGACTACAGCATGCCAGGCTTCCCTGTCCTTCACTATCTCCTGGAGTTTGCTCAAACTCATGTCCATAGAGTTGCTGATGTCATCCAAGCATCTTATCTGCTGTCGCCCCCTTCTCCTCCTGCCCTCAGTCTTTCCCAGCATTATAATCTTTTCCAGTGAGTCAGCTCTTCGCATTAGGTGGCCAAAGTATTCAAGTACAGCATCAGTCCTTCCAAAGAATATTCAGGGTTGATCTCCTTTAGAATTGGCTGGTTTGATCTCCTTGCTGTCCAAGGGACTCTCAAGCATCTTCTCCAACACCACAGTTCGAAAGCATCAGTTCTCTGGTGCTCAGCCTTCTTTATGGTCCAACTCTCACATCTATTCATAACCGCTGGAAAAACTTTAGCTTTGACTTATACAGATCTTTGTTGGCAAAGCAATGTCTCTGATTATTAATACACTGCCTAGGTTCATCATAGCTTTTCTTCCAAAGAGCAAGCATCTTTTAATTTCATGGCTGCAGTCACCATACACAGTGCTTTTGGAGCCTAAGCAAATAAAGTTTGTTACTCTTTCCATTTTAAAGAGGAATAAAAATCAATATAAGTTGAGAATTCCCATATGAAAACTAAGATTTTGCTTAATACATATGAACTATTTCATATTCAGTCATCAAATCAAATATGATTCTTAAAATCGATTGGATTCTCATTTGTTGAGTCAATATATTTATTGGGTTGGCCATCAAGTGAGTCAGCCATTTGCTGAACTGATTTTTAGTGACTTTGTCTGCTTGTTTGCCACCAGACAACTTACCTTATACTCTCAACCTTTCTCAATTTCTATGACTTTATTGTGTCCATTGAAACCTGTCTTCCTCCTGCCATCCCTCTTAAAGGATGTCTGCTAACTCTTTTATAATTAAGATACTTTAAGCTTTTCTGGTCAGAGGTTTGTTTGTTTCCTCTTTTTCAGGTTCGCCTCGTTTTCCCTGGCCAAGACTTACTCTATATTTCTTTTTTCTATATTCTTTCCCTGGCAATTGCATCTTGGCCATAGCTTTAGTCACTATCACTGAGGAAATAATTTAGCAGTTCGTGTCTCAAGACATGGCCCAGATCTCAACGGGCATATCCCGTGTGTACCTGGCCATCTCAGAAACTTCTCAAACTCCATGTTTCCTAGACCAGTGGTCTGGGTCTCTTCTCCTCCACCACCCTAATGCTCCAAATGTGATCTTCCTTGGAGTTTCATATTTTAGGATATGGCACCAACGTTCCCTCCAATGGCATAAGCCAGAAACCAAGGACTAATTCCTGCTACTTCCTCTTCTTCAGTCTTCAAATTCAACTCATCATTGATTCTCCCATGTATTTTTCAAATGTATTTTCATCATTCTTTTCCATTGCCACCATATTAGCCTAAGCTTCCATCACCTCTTGTTGAAACTACTTTCCTAGTCTATTCACTTTATGGGGTTGCGTGAGCTAGGTTTTTACACCTAAAAATCTTAGAACAGTGTCTGGAACCTAATAAACATCCATCAAATGCACAGCAACTTACTGGGTTGGCCAAAAAATTTCGTTTGTTGTTATGGAAAAACCTGAATGAATTTTTTTGGCCAACCCAATAATAAAAGTAGTATGCTATTTTATCTCCCTCATCTCCTCTTTTCAAAAGATTTATTTTAAAATACTCAATATATTTCTAAAATACAGATTGGATTATGTCATTGTCCTCTTTAAGATGCTCAACAGCTTCACGTTACTTCTGAGGACCCAAACTCACAACACGGCCCACATGATCATGCGAGTTTAAGCTCTTGACTACCTTGTCATGTTCCTTGGGGAGCTTGCTCATGCTCTGGGCTTCAGGCCTTGCCTGTTTCAGATGCTGGGATGGTGATGCCACTGTCCAGCCCCAACCTTTTTTATACATACTTTTCTGTGAATACCTCTTCCCAACTACTCCAATCCCCTTTACTATGAAACTCCTCTTCCTTCTTTTTTTTTTTTTTTAGTAAGCTTCACTTTTTAGAGAATTTTTAGGTTTCTAACACTGTGTGGGAAAGTGTGTAAAAGTGTAGAATTGAATGGAAAATATAGAGAGTTCTTAACCCCTCCACATGTACCGCCTCCCCCCTCATTCTCTTTCTGGCCTCCCCCTGCTAGGTAAATTTCATTACTAGCTCTCAGAGAACCATATTCACTTCTTCAAATACCGCTTGAAGATTACTTTTTTTTTTAAGTAGAATTATTTGTTGATTGTCTTTTCTCTGCACAAAGCGTAAACACCATGAGGGCAAATACTGTGTTTATAATTGCTTATCATTTCGTCCCCAGGATCTAATCCAGAACCTGGAATACAGTAAGAATGTCTTCAATAAGGTGTTCATCATTGTGATTGAGTGTCATATATCATTTAAATCACTTAATTCTACGTAGTCTCTAGGTATAACATAACTCTATATAATTACCATTTCAGGACTTTGAAAACCTAAAATAAAAGCTAACTCTAATTTTGCTATTTGTTTCTGTCTCAGACTAATTTAGATTCTGCATTTATAACTTGTTCTTGTACAGTAGCTCTTGAAAATTCACCACAGATGTTGCATTAAGTATATACATGTTGATGGAAATTATTCTAACATGTATTAAGTACAATAATTCTTTTCTATTGGGAAAAACCCAAAAACCCAAACAAACTTTTTGGCCAATTCATTACTTTTATTTTTTCTGGTCTATTTTCAAACCTGAAGTGTCTGTTTTCCCTCCTCTAAAATTTTGTTCTTTTTACCTGAGGGGCACATATCACCACAAGGGGGCAGAGATAGACAATATTCAGTTCTTTTGACTCAGAATTCTGTATCATGAGATTATTTGTTGACGGTAAATCTGGGTCATTATTTATTTATTCATTGAGTGGATTTCTTTTTCTTTCCCCGCATTGGCCATCTAAAATATATAACTAACTTTACCCTTTCCATACAGTAGCGTTCAAATTATAGGCATGAAGTAACTCATCTCTTCACTACATTAACTGATTTTACAGAATTATAAGGATGATTTGCCAGACGTTGCAGTAAATTGTTTGCTGGTAATTTTATAGTTAGTTTCCATTCTTCTGTTTTATTATTAGCCTACACATATACATGTACACATGTATGTTGATGGAGGGAAAAAGAAATTCCATGCTTTTCTGGGAAAAATCCTTTTAGGGAGTACATGAGTATGTATGGTGTAGAAATGAGAAATTGTACATTTGGTGGGAAGAAAAAGATTTCACAGTATAGTTTGCTTTATTATTCTGTGTTTTGTGTACTAGACACATATTCATCTTTCGTTCACTTTAATTGAGAAAAGTGCATTCTGAGATATACATGGCTTTCTTGACAGAATTCTCCTGAAGAGTTTGGGTGGGACTTTATGTTAGCTATCTAGATTACATGAATCAGTTCAGTTCAGTTCAGTCACTCAGTCGTGTGCAACTCTTTGCAAGCCATGGGCTGCAGCAGGCCAGGCCTCCCTGTCCATCACCAGATCCCAGAGTTTACTCAAGCTCACGTCCATTAAGTCGGTGATGCCATCCAACCATCTCATCCTCTGTCGTTCCCTTGTTCTCCTGCCTTCAATCTTTCCCAGCATCAAGTCTTTACAAATGAGTCAGTTCTTTGTATCAGGTGGCCAAAGTACTGGAGTTCCAGCTTCAACATCAGTCCTTCCAATGAATATTCATGACTGATTTCCTTTAGGATTGACTGGTTGGATCTCCTTGCAGTCCAAGGGACACTCAAGAATCTTCTCCAACACTTCAGTTCAAAAGCATCAATTCCTCAGTGCTCAGCTCTCTATATAGTCGAACTCTCACATCCATATATTACTACTGGAAAAACCATAGCTTTGACTAGATGGACCTTTGTTGGCAAAGTAATATCTCTGCTTTTTAATATGCGTCTAGGTTGGTCATAGCTTTTCTTCAAAGGAGCAAGCATCTTTTAAGTTCATGGCTATAGTCACCACCTGCAGAGATTTTGGAGCCCTCCCAAAATAAAATCTCTCACTGTTTCCACTGTTTCCCCATGTATTTGCCATGAAGTGATGGGACCAGATGTCATGATCTTCGTTTTCTGAATGTTGAGCTTTAAGCCAACTTTTTCACTCTCCTCTTTGACTTTCATCAAGAGGCTCTTTAGTTCTTCTTCACATTCTGCCATAAGGGTGGTGTCATCTGCATATCTGAGGTTATTGATATTTCTCCCGATAATCTTGATTCCAGCTTGTGCTTCATCCAGCCTGGCATTTCTCATGATGTACTCTGCATAGAAGATGAATAAGCAGGGTGACAATATACAGCCTTGACACACTCCTTTCTTCTAACTGTTGCTTCCTGACCCGCATACAGATTTCTCAGGAGGCAGGTCAGGTGGTCTAGTATTTCCAACTCTTTAAGAATTTTTCACAGTTTGTTGTGATCCACACAGTCAAAAGCTTTGGCATAGTTAATAAAGCAGAAGTAGGTGTTTTACTGGAACTCTCTTGCTTTTTCGATGATCCAGCGGATGTTGGCTATTTGATCTCTGGTTCCTCTGCCTTTTCTAAAACCAGCTTGAACATCTGGAAGTTCACAGTTCATGTACTGTTGAAGCTTGCCTGGCTTGGAGAATTTTGAGCATTACTTTACTAGCATGTGAGATGAATACAATTATGCAGTAGTTTGAGCATTCTTTGGCATTGCCTTTCTTTGGGATTGGAATGAAAACTGACCTTTTCCAGTCCTGTGATCACTACTGAGTTTACCAAATTTGCTGGCATATTGAGTACAGCACTTTCACAGCATCATCTTTTAGGCTTTGAAATAGCTCAGCTGGAATTCCATCACCTTCGCTAGCTTTGTTGCTAGTGGTGCTTCCTAAGGCCCACTTGACTTCGCACTCCAGGATATCTGGCTCTAGGTGAGTCATCACACCATTGTGATTATCTTGGTCATGAAGATCTTTTCTGTACAGTTCTTCTGTGTATTCGTGCCACCTCTTCTTAATATCTTCTGCTTCTGTTAGGTCCACACCATTTCTGTCCTTTATTGTGCCCATCTTTGCATAAAATGTTCCCTTGGTATCTCTAATTTTCTTGAAGAGATCTCTGGTCTTTCCCATTCTGTTGTTTTCCTCTGTTTCTTTGTTTTCCTCTATTTGATTTTATTGTTAATTATGAAATTTAGTTTTCTATAAATGAAGAATGGCTTTCCTGGTCGCTCAGTGGTAAACAATCCACCCGCCAGTGCAGGAGATGTGGGTCTGATCCCTGGGTCGGGAAGATCCCCTGGAGAAGGAAACGGCAACCCACTCCAGTACTCTTACCTGGGCAATCCCAGGGACAGAGAAACCTCGTGGGGTACACTCCATGGGGAGTCAGACACGACTCAGTGACAGAACAGCAACAAAGTGAAGAACCCATGAAATTCAGAGTTGGATTTTAATATTGTCAAGTTTAATGAAATGATAATAAAGCAACTCGTATGTGAATAAATGTCTTGGTTAAGAAAAGTTTTGGAAGAGAAAGGGAGATTTTTTAGAGTAGCTTATAGTAGAAAGAGTAAGACTTTAATTCAGGTTGGGAGCCACCAAAGAAGCATGGCTATTCAGAGGCAAGCCATCTAACTTTGATGCCTTTGTAGGCTTCTGTGTGTGCCCTTACTCACCTTGCTCTGGGATAAGGCTTCCCCCACCGCCTCTCTCATTTCCCCCTCCACCCCAGGCATTACGAGTAACTGGGCATATGTGTCATATGCGAATTCCTTAAGCCCATGGAAGACATTACTGATAGATCCCAACACTCCCCCCACTTCACTAAATCTGACCTCCATGTCTTTTCCATTACAGCTTCTCAGAATAGCTCAGATACTTACATCAATTAACTGCAGTTGGTTTATGAGGTGAAACATATTTGCCATCTCAGTGACTTAGGTTGAGTTGGTGGCTGGTTAAGTCAGACCAGGATTGGATAGCTTTGGAGAATGTAATTTTGACTTGATCATGAAGATGTTTGTGGAACAGAATGTCCCTTTTTCCATACACTTGGCAATGGAAAAATAAACCATATAGTCTCAGGGTGAGAAATTAAAGCAACTAAAAATTCTCATGATTTTATTAATCTAAGTCAGGCCAAATTAGAATATTCATCTTTAAACACTGTAAAAAGGGACATGTTTCTTTGTTCATCACTATATCTCCAGCATCTAGTCAATATCTAATAGCAAGGACTCAATAATACTTGCTGATTGGAAGAGTGAATAAAATTTTATGCCACATGATTTTCCCTATTAAATGAGGTCATTTTTCACTCAAAGCTGGTAGACTACTCTGAATAAGGAGTTTCTAGTAAAATAAAAGGGAGAGTTTTCTTGAAGGGTAGTCTGTGGCCTCTTGGAAACTAGCAATAAGAAGATATCAACAGTAAAATATTGGAAACTTGGGAATTCCTTGTGTAGTTACTGTTTCACTTCAAATCATCAAAGAATCATATCATATAAAGACATTGAAATAAATGATTTCTCATGAGTCAATATTTGGATGCTATTAACTTGGGCATAAAATATTAGATATTGGACTCTTCTGATTTCCAGTCTTTGAAAATATTTAGTTCAGCTCAGATTTTTGAGGGAAAATATTTCAAAAATCTTTAAAGGATATTAATAAGTTCCTTAGATATTGCCTGTGCCAGTACTGTCTAATAGAATTTTTTGCCATGATGGCAGTGTTCTCTACTTGTATCATTGAGTACAGTAGCCACTAGTTATATGTGGTCATTGGACACTTGAAATATGGTGACAGCAACTGAGGAACTAAATAATTTCCTTTAAAATAAGTGAATACTATTTATATATAAATAGCCATATTTACGAGGAAGGCAATGGCACCCCACCCCAGTACTCTTGCCTGGAAAATCCCATGGACGGAGTAGCCTGGTGGGCTGCAGTCCATGGAGTCGCTAACAGTCGAACAGACTGAGCGACTTCACTTTCACTTTTCTCTTTCATGCATTGGAGAAGGAAATGGCAACCCACTCCAGTATTCTTTCCTGGAGAATCCCAGGGATGGGGGAGCCTGGTGGGATGCCGTCTATGGGGTCACACAGAGTCGGACACGACTGAAGTGACTTAGCAGCAGCAGCATCAGCCATATTTAAATATATGTACCATATTAGGATAGTGTAGGCATAGAAGAGTAGATGCCTAATTAGAAGGCTTAAATTTTTGAAGTGAAATAGTGAAAATTTCGACAAGCAAGATCTCAAACTAAAACTGGAGGAAAACTTCAGAATTGTAGTATGGGAATTTTAAAAAGCAACAAGTTAAACATCTCCCATGTGCTAGACTCTGCTAGGCAATTTCACATTTGCCATCTCAGGCAACACTTAAAACAATTCTGCAAGTACAGGCTTAATTTTTATTTTACAGAGAAGAAGTCATGTGAAAACTTTCCCACAGAAATAGAATTAGAACTTAATCCTGTCTTATTTCAAAAGCTTTGCTTTTGTGAAATTTGAGTAAGTGCTGCGGCTCAGTCGCTTCAGTCATGTCCGACTCTTTGTGACCTGTGGGCTGTAGCCCACCAGGCTCCTCGGTCCATGCGATTCTCCAGGCAAGAATACTGGAGTCGGTTGCCGTGCCCTTCTCCATGGATCTTCTCAACCCAGGAATCAAACCCTTTTCTCCAGCGTCTCCTGCACTACAGGCAGTTTATTTCCCCACTGAGCGACCTGCTCCCAAGATGCAATTGTGAATGTGTGTCTATGAGGGGAGATCAGGGCTGGAATGGTATGAGTGTCAAGCCAAATATTCACCTGCTGCTGCTGCTAAGTCGTTTCAGTCGTATCTGACTCTGTGCGACCCCATAGACAGCAGCCCACCAGGCTCCCCCGTCCCTGGGATTCTCCAGGCAAGAACACTGGAGTGGGTTGCCATTTCCTTCTCCAATGCATGAGAGTGAAAAGTGAAAGTGAAATCGCTCAATTGTGTCTGACTCTGTGCGACCCCATAGACGGCAGCCCAGCAGGCTCCCCCGTCCCTGGGATTCTCCAGGCAAGAGTATTGGAGTGGGTTGCCATTGCCTAGAACTTCTTAAATTCCTTGTCTCTAAAGCTGGGGCTGGTTTCTGATGATGGAACAGGTTTGAAGCTAAAGGTAGGTTAGGTGGTCTGGGTGGGATAGAAGAAGGATGGTGAGGCTAGAGGTAAGGCAAGCACCCATAGAGAGCACTTCTGGGCGAGTATCAGTCTCATAGCATACTGGCCTTCAGGTACATGGGCAACAAAATAGACTTGCTATTGCCATTAGAGTTGCTGACTTATGACAGCATGCTTGGCTGTAATTTTATGATTGGATACACTGATGTTGTTTTTCTCCCCAGTAATGCTCTGTGACCTGATTTTATTCTCATTCATCATATGGTTTATGCAATGTGGCAGTGTTCATTTGGTAAGTGTGAGTCTTGGCATTTCCTTGATAACTGTGTAGAGAAACAGCTTCTGTAACACCAGAAAGTATGCTCCTGTATAGAGAGGAGGCCAAGGACATGCCTCTACTTGTTGACTGGGTCGTAAGATCCAATGACTCTGCGTATATACATTTGTTAAGAACCTGAATTGCCCTGTGGAAAAATGTATCCTGTATTCTTAGAATGAAAGAATAACAGTATTTTCCTGGCTGGTCCTTAGAATTGTGCCACAATAGCTTGATTGGGCACTAGCTTGAATATTCAATGAAGGAGTTTATTTAAAGAAGCTAAATATCTTGGTTGAAGAACTGGCTCTCCCAGTGACTGAAATGATTTAGATATAAATAATGACCTGCATATCTTTCCTGGTGGCTCAGATGGTGAAGAATCTGCTTGCAATGCAGGAGACCCAGGTTTGATTCCTGGGCTGGGAAGGTACCCTGGAGAAGGAAACGGCAATGTCCTCCAGTATTCCTGCTGGAGAATCCCATGGATGGAGGAGCCTAGCAGGCTACAGTCCACGGAGTCGCAAAGAGTCAGACACGACTGTGCAACTGAACATGCACACACAATGACCTGAGTATCTATATCAGGTTGGCTCAATATCTTTCAATTCTGAGATTCTTTTAAAACTGTAAATCCAATATTAGTAATCTTTGATAAAGATTCAAATTCTGAGACAGGGTAATATGACCTTACCTGTTTAAAATGGGACTGGAGTTCATGGAGCTGGGCTGTGAATGGTTAGGGATATCTTTGAAGTCCAAATATGGATCTGGTACAAGAGAGAAGACTCTATAAGATTCTCACTCTGTGGAGATAATGGGATAGGAGGCAGCATGTGAGCCAAAGACAGGATATGAAAAGGGAACTGGATTTCTGAAAGTGCAGATGAAATGATGGAATCAATCTTTAGGTCCAGAGGGGAAGGAGAGCTATAGAAGGAGTGCAGAGACAGAAACAAGATTGTCACAGAGTGGCAAGGGAGCAAATTACTTGAATTGCAGCCCACTTACATTCGAGCAAATGTGCTTCCTGGAACTTGGGGGTTTGTTTCAAAAAGAGCCAGTTCTGTAAGACAGGTGCCTTGCCAAAGTCCAGACTGGCTTCAGTGCTGCAGGAACAAAACACATTTTGCAAAATCCAAATATTCTTTGCTAAGGGAGAGCTCAATTCCCAGGAATTGTTCTTTATTTTGATATTCTTAAGCACCAACCATATATTAGATGGTATGTAGCCTTAGAGAGTTGAATGAAATTTTTGCAAGCATAGCCCAATTGCTGAATTTCTTCTGGAAAAATAAGAAGAAATCCAGCTGAAGAAGTATTTCAAAAGCAATCTCTCTCTCTCTCTCTCTCTCTCTCTCTCTCTCTCTGAGACCCTTATAAAGGATAATGATAAATCTCCTTTTCCAAAACTTAGTTCAGCTTTGGGAGAGGGAAGTGAAATGTTTTATCCATTCAAGAGTAAAAATATCTAAGTACCACAGTATGTAATTTGTTACTGTCTGCCTGATTTAACCTCAGACTATACCCAAAATACTCAGTCATGCTCTACAGGTGCTAAAGGGTCTTCTGGAGTTCATTCTGCCTTTGTAGGGGAAGCTGGCTGGCTGGCTGGCTTAGTCACTACACTGTGTCTGCCTCTCTTGCGACCCCATGGAATGTAGCCTGCCAGGCTCCTATCTCCATGGGATTTCCCAGGCAAGAATACCGCAGTGGATTGCCATTTTCTTCTCCAGGGATCTTCCTGATCCAGGGATTGAACCCACATCTCCTGCATTGCAGGCGGATTCTTTATCATTGAACCAGCAAGGAAGCCCTGTGGGGGGCAAGATAGGTTGTTATTAACCTATGGAAAACATGTCCTGAGCTTCATGTATTATAGGGAACTCTCTTATAACATATAGTCATTTTTCTCTTCTTTTTCTAAGTGCACAGTTGGCCCAGAGCTGGAGCTGAATATCACATTGTGATGCGTAGTACACAAACTAGAGAGGCTACCTCCTTGTTGCCTATAAAAGTCAGCTCGCACTTCTCTCTTCATACATTGGGTTGGCCAAAATTTCGTTCAGATTTTTGTGTGACACTTTATGGAAAAACCTAACAAACTTTTGGCCAACCCAATACATAAAAGCAGGTTTCTTAACATGTTTGAATACATACAAATACGTATGAAAATTGAGAGTTAATGGTTCAAATCCATTTGTTCTTTCAATAGATATATATGTTGAGCACATTCTATGATCAAGGACTGACAATAAATTGTCTCTGAACGTTATTTTGTGCTCTCTTTCCTCCTATATTTTATCCTCTTTCTATTTTAAGCAGATAAATTGTGTTTCTTGCCTCAAGGTTGTTGGTTTTTTTTTTTTTTTTTTGCAAAGCACAAAGTAGGAAATCCTCCTTTTTCTTTTCTAAAAGACTGGTTTCACAAAGAATGGATTAGTGAAGATAGAGGAAGACCTTTCCCACTGAGAAAGGACAGAGATGTCTCAGACCACGGTGGGNGTGTTTCTTGCCTCAAGGTTGTTGGTTTTTTTTTTTTTTTTTTGCAAAGCACAAAGTAGGAAATCCTCCTTTTTCTTTTCTAAAAGACTGGTTTCACAAAGAATGGATTAGTGAAGATAGAGGAAGACCTTTCCCACTGAGAAAGGACAGAGATGTCTCAGACCACGGTGGGAACAGAGGCTGCCAGGTCTGCCAACAAAACTCTCCTGCCCCTATTCCTTGTTAGCACTCTTGTTCATGGCAAGACTTGAAGGGTATCCAGAGAGGGTGGCCCTGGGCCATGGCACTCTCACCAGTCCCAGTAAAAAATTTCCAAGGTCTCATGTGTAGCACAGAACAGATGAAGGCCACGTGACACAATGTAGGAAGAAAAAAATGGGTTTTTCTGCAATAACCAACATGCACTGAAGGCTGGATAGGCCTCTTCAGGGCCTTGGGACAGAATAAGACACCCCACTTAGATGTTTACATAGCATTAGAGAAAGAAGGACAAAGCCCAGAATTAATTATCGGGATAAAAATTCTTTCAGATTGGTGGAATTTAGATGTAAGTCAGTTAAGCAGGGTGGAATTTGCACATCTGGATTTGTTGGTTAATAGTCTTACCTATTATCACTCGCACAGAGAAAATACATTTTAAACAAGTGATTGTTACATTAATAAATTGACCAGTTTATAATGGAAGAATGTAGGGTAACTTGAAAACAGAACTGGGGGCCTAGTTGGGAATGTGTGTGTGGGTGAGATAGAGTGGGCAGTAATTTATTCCTTGAATAATTTTTTTAGCTGTTATCTGCAGGATAAATACAAGTTAGCTTGGTTAAGGGGAAATAGGAGGGAGGATGGGAGAGTGCTCCAGGCAGTGAAACATATGTGGAAACATTCTGAGGCAGAAAAGTGGTTGGATCAGCCAGTGTGGCTACAATAGGAACATAAGAGACAGAATGGCTGGGCAGAGGAGCAAGTAAAGTCAGTGTTCAGGTTATGCGGGGCTATAACCATATTAAACAGTGATCATGAGAGACATGGCCGCCCACTCCAGTAGTCTTGCCTGGATAATTCCATGGACAGAGGAGGCTGGTGGGGGCTATAGTCTATGGGGCCAGAAAGAGTTGGACACGACTGAGTGACTAACGCACATGAGAGATATGGAAAGCTGCTGAAGGGTTCTAAGAAGAGGAATGCCATAAAAGATTGAGGTTTTTCTTAGATTAACTTTGGCGGCAGTTTGGAGAGTAAATGAAGCAAAGTGACAAAGAGGATTTGGATGACCAGTTCATAGGTCTTGTGTTTATAAGTCTTGTGTTAGACTAGCTTGTAGCAAGAAGGATGGTGAGAAGTTGATAAAAACAGATTTTTAAGAGATATAATCAATAGACCTTGATGAAGTAGGGGGCATGAACTGGAGGGGGAAAGAGAAAATTTCCTATGTTTCTGTCTTGAGCAACAAAACAGAGGAGGGAAATTATGGAATTAAAAAAGACCAGCTGAAGAAAATATTTCAGATTTTTTAAATGAGTTTGATCTGCTTTGGTGAATTCTTAGCTTTTTTATGCATAGCAACTCTATTATTGAACTTAATTCATTATTAGACAAAAGGTGAGTATAATGAGTACTGTACTAACACCAAATTAAAAGTAGATGATTTTATTTCATTAATACATTAAAAAGAATTTATAAAACAAATTAAAACGGGTGTGATCTCTTATTGACAAAGTTAAGAAACTTGTCAAAGATAGACTGTGGTACAAATAAAGTTTCTTCGGATTTTCAGATGACAGCAAGAAGCTGATGAAAGAAAGGTTATGAACGGACTAACACAACACCCTGAAGCAAAAGGACTGAGAATATATTAATTTCAAATGTATTGGACTTACAAATTATTAGTATAAACAATGGACATTCTATCAAGCTACCATGAAAATAGCTCTGTTTGTATACCTTTACAGGTATCGCCTCCCCATGTGAATCTCCTCCAAGAACCATGAGCTGAATGGATAAATGTGCGGTTTTTAGGCAGAAAGGTCTTTACACTTCTGAATTGTAATGATACTGATTGCTTGGTAAGCTTGCCACTTCTCTACCCTCTACCTGCTAAGAGCTTTCATTACAAAACTATCCATGTGGCTTCTAGCACAAGTGTATGATAAAGCTTGCCACAGATTGAAGAATCCAGGGAGTTTCTAGCCAGTCTTTCCTTTCCTGCATGCCGGGATGCACTGTGTGTTCATAGATTTGTAGCTTTTCCACAAAGGAAAGGGAAATGGAAATAGAATAAATGCTGCAGGAAGCAAAACAGGTGGGTAACCAATAAGAGATTGTTGGCAGGCTATTAGGGATCTCCTTACTTAAATTCCTTGTCGTGTAGTTAATGAAAGACATTGTGAGAAGCCAGGCATGGGTACCTTAAGATTCTGTGAGGTCTGAAACACCTTGTACTTTTCTTGGGCTCCCCAGGTGGCGCTAGTGGTAAAGAACCTGCCTGCAGTGCTGGAGATCTAAGAGAGGAGAGTTCAATCCCTGATTCGGGAAGATCCCCTGGAGAAGGAGATGTCAAGCCATTCCAGTATTCTTGCCTGGGAAATCCCATGGTCAGAGGAGCCTGGCAGGCTATAATCCATAGGGTCACCCAGAATCTGACATGACTGAAGCACATACTTTTGTTAATGACATCGATTTTGCTTTACCCTGTAGTATATAGCTAAATGGCAAAATTTCTTCTTCCCAGGTAAGAATAAACTGCAAGGAACAGACAGGAAAGGGTTAAAGGGTTTCGATGTGCCTAACTCATTCAAGTAGCATTTTGGCAGAATTTGATTACAAAGTTGGTTGCAACAGTTGGGGAGCATTTCTCTCAGGAAAGTTTGAAAAGGAAACAGGAAAAGACTATGGAGAAGCAAGCCTTAGCAAAATGGTCTTCCTTATGGCCTTGTGCCTGGATGTTCTTTCTTCCCATGTAATACTGGTGATTCAGTGGGACTCAGATTGGAGTGATGGGTATGGGGTGCCGTCAGAGAAGGCAGTATGGATCTCTCAGGCTGCAAATAAGCTAGAAAGTGATTGGGAGGCTGGGCTGCTCATGGATATAGTAGCACTAGGAAAGCATGGGAAGAGCAATGTGCTGGTCGTGATGGGAACCAGAAAGTTAGTAGCTTGACTGGGCTGTATCTTCTCAACGGGTGATTGTGAGACTGAAATGAGATGACACATCAAGGATGCTCGGCTTATGGCACATGCTTCATTCATCTTGGCTGTCATCATTATTAGTCAAGTTGGCTAAAAAGGCCGACATGAGATGTGATCCATGAGGTCATTTAAACTGTAGCATGTGGGGGAGAATACTCACATCTCTGCTGCTCAGGCTTTCGGCTAGGCACCTGACGTGGGTCCCTTTCATTTACTTTTGCATCACATATATGCAAAGTATTATAACAGCTCATCTCACAGGAGAAAGTCCGACTCAGAGAAGTTAAAACAATTTATCCAAGAACACACAATTTGTCAATGGTGGGGCCAGATTTCAAGGTCTATCTGATTTGGGCTCTTCCAGGTTCTGTTTTTTTTAGAGGACATTAAAAAAAAAACCAAAAACCCAGAGGGTTAGAGGTAGAGGAGTTAGCAGGGAGAAGGAATGAGATCTGGAAACTAAGTAGAAAGGAACGTAAAAATATAAGTACAGTGTTCCAAGAACTCCATGTACATGCCTCCATGGCTCATTCCATACTTCACTATTACTGGTGGATATATTTGGAAGACTTGTTTATTAGACTGTATATATCTTCTGAGTAGGGAGATGACTTTCTCTGTGTTCTCAGTGCCATGTTAAAAGTCTAGAACATAGTAGGTGTTTGCAATGAGTTGGTTCATTAAAGCAAGCTCAGAATTGCATGTTACAGTGCATAAATGTATGGAAACTGGTAGCAAAACAGAAGAAAAATCAATGGCAACTGTAAGCAGAGATCTTTTACAGCAATGTATCCTGTAACAATATGTTTGGGTCAACCAATTAAACAGAGTGTTACACACATCAGATTGAAAGCAGACCCTTTTATACTTATCACTGTATCCCTCAGATTCTCAGATCAATGCATGTCATGTGGAGACAGTCAATATACCTTTACTGAATTATAAAAGAAGTTAACAGTTTAAGATCATACATGATTTTCATATTTTTGGTTAGGAGTTAATATTTATACATCATTAAAATTTGGTATATTAACATCTTTGAATATACATGAAATGTATACGCAATTTGTAGTTTTAAGATTTAAAGTCACATCTAAATAATATCAAGCATCTAGATAAAAAGTGAAAAATGGGGAAAAAAAATTCCTAAGCCAAAAGTTTGGATATTTGAGGTATATTTTATGCTATGTAGAAACAACATAAAATGTAATAGTTTCATTTTTAAACTCCAAGTCCTAACCTACTATCAACATTATATCTACCTTTTTAAGTGGGCCAAACTAGCATCCACCTGATAACCTCAATTAATTTAGATTTGGAGTACAGATTGAAACAAGAAGTGTGCTGGGAGATGGTATTGACTTTACTGTGACTCTGGTGTTTTAATTGTGCTGGTAAAAAATTACTAAGAGTTCAAAAATTGAAAGCTCAGTGAGATGAAAACAATGAGAAGCAAGAAAGGGAGGATAGGAATGCAGGAGGCTGAGAGGTGAATATTGACTTCCATCTAATTTAGAATTTGGATTAAAAAAACAGAGAAGCTCAAACCTGCTCAAATCATGCTGCCATCTGTGACTCTGATGTGGCATTTGGAAGAGTAAAAACACAGGCTGGAAGATTACCAAGACAAAGAACAAATCTGGAATCTCAGCATAGGATTTTCCTTCTGTGGCTTAAAAGGCTAAGCTACACTGGAAATATTTAGGTGAGTTTTCTGAGAAGCAAAACATCTTTTTAAAAACAGATGTTGTATTCTCTGTAAGTAGGAATCTTTGTAGGTTAATCAGACACCATTTTCCAGACTTGTCCAGGAGTTGCATCATTAAGAAATATGTGTTGGTAGTTATTGACTGAAGCGGCTTAGCAGCAGCAGCAGCAGTTATTGACTATGTAACAAAAGAGAGAACAAGGGAAATTAAAAATCTTGTTTAAGTGGCATAATGAGTAATGAGTTTTGAGATACTGCCTTTAGCCCCAGTTTCCATGGAAATTGTTTAATGCCGAGAGGGAGTTCAAAGTACCAAGGGAGACTGCGTGTTTTCAGATAACCTGAGCAGGGAAGCAAAGCAAGAAGAGTCTGCATCTCTGAATAAAACATTTTGTGTAACATCTACATCTGCATTTGCTCTTCTTAGAAAAGCTTCCAGGAAGTTGACTGAGGACAGAACACAACTTAGTTATTCTTTCAATTTTAAATTTTCATCCCATTTTATATCCTTTACATACAGGTTTCTAAAATGAGTTGATAAGGACAGAAATACATTTTTTTCAGAGATCAAAGGGAAATTATGTGATATAAAAATATCCTAATGTAATACCACTTTTTAATGAATTTCCTGGATTACCAAGGGCTTCCCTTCTATTCAGTGTAAAGAAATGTTTTTTATCTTTCAGGACAGCATCCTGGTCCTGCAGACGAGGTTTAGTTCGTGACACACATTAAGGGTAGACAATACAGCTGCCCCCTTCGCAGTAACACCTTTCCACTTTCCCCACATTGCCTGAATGCAGTGCCAACTGCATCCAATGTTGTCCACATTCAATTACCATCTTCCTGAATCTCATGGTGAGGGAAATTGACATGAACTTCAGAGTTTGAAGCTCAGGGTACCAGGGCTGCCTTTGTCTCTCATTAGCTGTGAGAGTGACGGCAAGTTACTGTACATCTCTATACCTCAGTTTTCTCATTAAAGAACAAGGACAGAATCAGCTAACAGTTGTAAAAATTAAATAAAATACCTACCCTTGCTAACTCCTGTCTCCCTTTCCCATCAGTTAGCTAAACATATCATCCTTTACCCAAAACCAATCACTAGACTAATATTAAGGTGTCTTTTGATGTGGTGCCCAAATGGAACTGACCCCTATTCCCCCATTTGTCTCTTTTTTAAGTAATAGCACTCTGCTGCTGTTACATCTTACTCTTCCAGTCCCTATAATTTCCCTTGAGAAAAATGACCCTATATCTACCGTTATCAGGTGCCATGGACCCAGGCTTAAGAACACCACACACACAGTTCCTCTGGGAACAGTGTTGAGTCCAGATAACCTGATTTGCTCTTTCAACCAGAGCTATAGGCAAGTAGGATGATATCAGCCCCAAAGCATCTCTCCTCCCTGGGGGGCCTGACCATGAAGTCAGTGGAAGGAAGGAGAGTAAGGTCTGGTTTCAGTGATTTTACTTCAGCTCTTCAACCCAGCATGCCCAAACTAAACCCAGTGGGCCCTGAATTTTTCATCAAATGAGTTAAGAAGCTATGTTTTGCTTTATCAGATTTGAAAATAATACTCAGCTGACAGGGCTTTGATTAATACCTCCAAGGGTAGAGATCAACTGTGGGGTGAGATGCAAGATCTAAATTTGGGTAGAATTTTTTTTTTCATTTTTTACTTGCAAATCTTTATCTTTAGATGGTCCATATGTTGCATTAATCCTTTAGTGCATTTAGGGCAAAATAATCTAGGTTATTATTTAAAAATTTTCCTGTATTGCAGTCACAAGAAGCCCCCAAGGGTTGTGCATCATGAAGAGAGAAACAATACAGAGAACATCATCTGAGGCATGCAAAAATAACTGTGCATCTCCACCAGAAGAGAGCACTATCGTCTGAGTGTGGCACTTAAAGAAAGAAATGCATGTTTTGAAACACAAGAAAACACCTTCCTTAAGGGATAGTCAAAAGAAAGGATAAAAGCTGTCTGCAAAGAGGGAATGGTTAAGCGAAACGATCATTTGAATTAATAAGAACATATGACCATATAATTCCAGTAGAGACTTGTTGAACAATCCTAGCAGTCTGTAGCAGAGGCATGCCCCTCCTCTGGGAAGCAGCGGTAAGAGGGCATGTCTCTGTGCAAAGTGGACAACAAATTAATGGAATTTTTACCCCAAGGGTCTTATAAGCAAATTTAGTAATGAGGAGAGGCTTGGATAAATTTATTGTTGTGAGATAGTCACTTTTTGAAGGACAGAGGGCAACCTGGGGAATACTCTAATATTTAATGTCTGCAAAGTGTGTGGATGGGAGAGTGAAAAGACCCTCATGACTCATAGAGTGATGAGTCTGGTTTAGCCTCTTTGAAACTATGTGATCTTGAGTCCACTTGTCAATATGGGGTCATACATAATACTGCTACCTGACATCACTGTAGCAAGCTCAAAACTGATCACTTTTTCAGTGCCCTTGAAAGACACTGAATTAAGTTGCAAACAAAGTTCTAATACAAGTAAAATGCTATACTTATCCTGATTGTCAGTAACCTCCTTAGGCTAAACCCCATGATCATCCCATTTCTCAGTCCTTATCTTGGTTGATGACTGGCGGTGGCTGAAGCCCAGTGTCACAGATGAGGTAGCTAGTCAGAATCCAGGTGAATGATGGTGGTTTGCACTAGGGTTGAGAGCGTGAGAGTGATGACAAGTGGTCAAATTCTGGATGCAGTTTAGAAGAGTTGACAGGATGGACTGAATAAGAAAGAGGAGAGGAAGAGATTAGTCAATGATGACACCAAGATCTTGTACTGAGCAACTGAAAGAATGAAGAGGACTTAACTAGATGAGGGCATTTCAGAATGACACTGTTGAGGGGAAATATCAGGAGCACTTCTTTGAAAATAGTGAATTTAAGGTAAGTAGGTCAGATCATAAAATGTCAAGAGCATATAAGCTCGTTGTACTAAACTATTTAACCATTTACTTTGAAGACACACAGTAACTTTAGTCTTTGAATGATTTTTACCAATGTATGAATATTTAGGTAACACTTTTTATTAATTATTAGTTATAACATGAATAAAAATGTTAGTTACCAAATACAGTCACTCATTATTTTATATTACGCAGTAACATTTATAGTTTTCATATTGAAGTGAAGTGAAAGTCGATCAGTCCAGTCTGACTCTTTGCGACCCCATGGACTACAGTCATGCAATACTCCAGGCCTGAATACATGAGTGAGTAGCCTTTCCATTCTCTAGGAGATCTTCACAACTCAGGGATCAAACCCAGGTCTCCTGCATTGCAGGTGGATTCTTTACCAGCTGAGACACAAGGGAAGCCCACGAATACTGGAGTGGGGAACCTATCCCTTCTCCAGCAGTTCTTCCAAACTCAGGAATCGATCCAGAGTCTCCTGCATTGCAGGTGGATTCTTTACCAACTGAGCTATCAGGGAAGCTCCCACAGTTTTCATATTAGACAGATCAAAATAAGTTTGTACAAACAAAAACAGTTGGGACTTTTTTCTATAAACAGCCTTCACCATTTGAACATGTCAAAAATAAAAAAGAGAGAAAGAAGACAAAAGATAGGAAGTCCAAAGAAATATTTTTTCCCTTAAATTATTATTTATTAAAATTATTATTATTATTATTATAATAACACACCTACACCTCTTTTATGAGGCAGATTTCTTTCTTCTAACAGCCTTTGCTCGTGTTTTATGAGATATGATGATTTTCATTTATCTCAAGTCTTTGTATGTGAGCCACATCCAAATGGGGAATAAGACAGTAAAGCTGTCCCCATTTGTGTTTTTAAATAAGCACTTTGCATAGAAAAATATTTTGGAACCAATATTTTTAAATGATGGTGCAAAGAGGATGGTAAGAAAAAAATTACTCTAGTGCTAACTCAGAAAATCTAAAAAGCATTTTAGTGAAAAATACAGGCATTTTTCAGCCATTAAGCTAGTTTTTAGAGCTATCTCCAGGTCTGTATGTCCCTAACACTTGGCCATTCTCAATAAGGATCATTTATTCTTTCTCTGAACAACTACTTTCACATCAAAGGGAATTCTCCTATTAGTGCCAGACCTGAGTGAGAAAAGAGAGAAGGGAAGAGAGGAAAGGTATTGTGTAATATAGGATTAGGTTTCTATTGAAAGCGTCAGTTCCTGATTTGAAACTAGATTTTTTCTTAGAGTCTGTTGCAGATTATAGTGTGTCCTTCTGAAAGATAAATTCAACTCCTAATCCCTGGTACCTCTGAATGTGGTCTTACTGGGAATTAGTGCCTTTGCAAAATGTATTTAAGTGGGAAGGAGGCGATGGTGTTAAGTTCTCATCTGAGTCTGGAAGCCCAGAAGCAGGAGTGCCAACTATTTCAAGGCAGGAGAAGAGACATGTCTCATCTCCAGCAGGGAGAGAAACTCATCTTTCCTTTACCTTTCTGTTATATTGAGACCCTCAGCAGATCAGTTGACGCCCACCTACACTGGGGAGGACAGTCTTTACAGTGTATCCAGTTTATTGGTTCAAATGCTAACTCCTTTCAGAGATTCCCTCACAGAAAAAATTTTACCAGCTATCTGGGTCCTTAGCCCAACCAAGTTGACACATAAAATTAACCATCCACAAGGCATGGGGATGTGAAGTATTCTGGTTTTTTTTTTTTTCTATTGTGTAGATAAGTTCATTTGTACCCTTTTAAAAAATATTCCATGTATAAGCAATATCATATGACATTTGTCTTTCTCTGACTTACTTCCCTTAGTCTGACAGTCTCTAGGTACGTCCATGTTGCTGCAACTGGCATTATCTTGTTCTTTTTTATGGCTGAGTAATGTTTCATTGTATATATGTACCACATCTTTTTCCATTCCACTGTGGATGGACATTTAGGTTGCTTCCATGTCTTAGCTATTGTAAATAGTGTTGCAGAGAACATTGGGGTGTATGTATGTTTTTGAATTATGGTTTTCTTCAGATATATATATGACCAGGATTGCTGGGTCTTATGGTAGCTCTATTTTTAGTTTTTAAAAGAACCTCTATACTGTTTTGCATAGTGGCTGTACCAATTTTCATTCCCACCAATAGTGTAGAAGGGTTCCCTTTTCTCCACACCCTCTCCAGCATTTATTGTTTGTAGATTTTTTTGTTTTTTGTAGATTTTTTGATGGTGGCCATTCTGACCAGTGTGAGGTGATACCTCATTGTAGTTTTGAGTTGCATTTCTTATTAATGATGTTGAGCATCTTTTCTTGTTCTTTTTAGCCAATTGTATGTCTTATTTGGAGAAATGTATATTTAGATATTTTTTTCCTATTTTTTGATTGGGTCATTTGTTTTATTGATACTGACCTGCATGAGCTGTTTGTATCTTTTGGAGATTAATCCTTTGTTGGTTTCTTCATTTGCAATACTTTCTCCCATTCTGAGGGTTGTCTCTTCATTTTACTTATTGTTTCTTTTGCTGTGCAAGAGTTTTTAAGTTTAGCTCCATCTGTTTATTTTTATTTTTGTTTTCATTGTTCCAGGAGGTAGGTAAAAAAATATCTTGCTGTGATTTATGTCAGAAAGTGTTCTGCTTATGTTTTCCTCTAAGAGTTTTATAGTATCCAGCCTTAGGTTTAGGTCTTTAATCCACTTTGAGTTTAGTTGTGTGTGTGATATTAGAGAGGGTTCTAATTTCACTCTTTTACATGTAACCATCCAGTTTTCCCAGCACCACTTATTGAAGAGACTGTCTACTCCATTGTATATTCTGGACTCCTTCATCATATATTGACCATAGGTGTGTGGTTTATCTCTGGGCTTTATATCCTTTCCATTGATCTAAATTTCTGTTTTTGTGACAGTGCCATACTGCGTTGATGACTGTAGCTTTGTAGAATAGTCTGAAGTTAGGGACATTGATCCCTCCATCTGTTTTTCTTTTTTAAGTTTGCTTTGGCTATTCATGCTCTTTTGTGTTCCAAAACAAATTGTAATTTTTTTTTGTTCTAATTCTGTGAAAAATGCGCTTGGTAATTTGATAGGGATTACATTCAGTCTGTAGATGGCTTTGGGTAGTATGGTCATTTTTACAATATTGATTCTTCCAATCCACATCTATAGTTTATCTCTTCATCTGTTTATGTAATCTTTGATTTCTTTCATCAATATCTTGTAGTTTTCTGAGTAAAAATCTTTTCCTTCCTCAGCTAGGTTTATTCCTAGGTATTTTACTCTTTTTTATGTGATAGTGAATGGGATTGTTTCCTTGATTTCTTTTTCTGATCTTTTGCTGTCAGTGTATAGGAGTGCAAGAGATTTCTGTTTATTGATTTTGTATCCTGTAGCTTTACCAAATTTACTAACAAGCTGTAGAAGTTTTCTGGTAGCATCTTTAGAATTTTCTATGTATAGTATCATGTCATTTATAAAGAGTGACAGCTTTACATCTTGTTTTCCAATTTAGATTCCTTTTATTTCTTTTTTTCTCTGATTGCAATGGCGAGGACTTCCAAAACTATGTTGAATAATAACAATGACAGTGGACATCCTTGTCTTGTTCTGGATCTTAGAGGAAATGCTCGTTATTTTTGATTCAACCTCCATCTTTTAGTGGGCCTATGTTCCTGGCCTATGACCTTAATAAGTTTTTCTCAGATTTTTTACCCCTTTTGGTAAGACAGGAATGCCAGAGGGGGCAGGAGTAGGAGCAACACCTTGCTCTGTAACAAATATATTTGTTAATAAGAAAATGATTATTAATATTTGTCTTTGAAAATTCAAACTACAATGCAGGATGCAGGATGCTTGGGGCTGGTGTATGGGGATGATCTGGAGGGAAGATGTGGGGTGGGAGGTGGGNAGGAATGCCAGAGGGGGCAGGAGTAGGAGCAACACCTTGCTCTGTAACAAATATATTTGTTAATAAGAAAATGATTATTAATATTTGTCTTTGAAAATTCAAACTACAATGCAGGATGCAGGATGCTTGGGGCTGGTGTATGGGGATGATCTGGAGGGAAGATGTGGGGTGGGAGGTGGGAGAGGGGTTCATGTTTGGGAGTTCATGTAAAAAATAAATAAATAAATAAATAAATTTTAAAAAAAAGAAAAAAAGAAAATTCAAACTAAAGGTGAATAAATTTCCTAATAAAAATTGAAATATTTGAAGCTACACAATTGTTTCTGGCACCTGTTTTTCAACCTCTTTATGGCTCTTAATAAAGGGCAGAGGAGAGGAGGAATTTTGATGTTACTCTGCATTTGTTTTGCTTGATGTGTGTGCTTAGTTACTCAGTCATATCTGACTCTTTGCGACCCCATGGACTATAGGCTCCTCTGTCCATGGGGATTCTCTAGGCAAGAATACTGGGAGTGGGTTGCCATTCTCTCTTGCAGGGGACCTTCCCAACCCAGGGATGGAACTCAGGTCTCCTGTATTGCAGGCGGATTCTTTACTGTCTGAGCCACCAGGGAAGCCCATTTTTTAATATTGATGCCTATTCCTTGGTGGAGAACCTTTAATAGAATAAAAAGATCAACAGAATGAAATGCTTTGTGCAGGCCTTAGTATTGTCTTATATTATATCTGAGGATAAGCTATGTCAACAGATGTGCCCCAAACCATACATATAATCTGTGCCACAGGATCTGATCCAAGTTTCTAAATTCCCACAGGGCTATGAACCATGATGGTTTGCAAGGGACTAGCACCCCACCCCAGTACTCTTGCCTGGAAAATCCAGTGGACGGAGTAGCCTGGTGGGCTGCAGTCCATGGGGTCGCTAACAGTCGGACAGACTGAGCGACTTCACTTTCACTTTTCTCTTTCATGCATTGGAGAGGGAAGTGGCGACCCACTCCGGTGTTCTTGCCTGGAGAGTCCCAGGGATGGGGAAGCCTGGTGGGCTGCCGTCTATGGGGTCGCACAGAGTCGGACACGACTGAAGTGACTTAGCAGCAGCAGCAGGAGGTCTCCAGGGATGTGGAACCTTCGGTGCTCACACTGAGAAGACCTCAGACAAGAAAGTGTTGGTCATCATCACAGAGAGTTTCAAACATTTATTTTAAAAGAAGTAAAAAAAAAATATAACAAAAGATGAAGAATTTTGCCCTCTGCACTTACTGGCTGTGTGCTGATTGCTTAGAGCAGTAGTCCCCAAACTTTTTGGCACCAGGGACCAGTTTCGTGGAAGAAATTTTTCCATGGACTGGATGGGGAGGTGGTTTCAGGATGATTCAAATGCATTGCATTTGCTGTGCTCTTTATTTCTATTATTATTACATCAACTCCACCTCAGATCATCAGGGATTAGATGCCAGAGGTTGAGGACTCCTGGCTTAGAGCATGCCTGGGTATGCAATGTGAAAAATTATAGAAAGATCAATTTGCTGGCAAGTTTACATATTACTTCATTACTCATATCAGCATCATCTGAGATTTCTGTCTGTCTGACTAAGCCAAACAATAAAACAGAGGCTTCTCTTTTCATGGGAACTGCCTGAGTGCTGAGCCTATCTGCCTACTGGCAACCTACGCTTGGGTGGGAGTTTGACAGCAGCTCTGAGTGAATTTCTTTCCTTTATACATTACCATTCGAATCAGGAGTGGGAGGAAACAGGATGGGGCTGGAAGAAAAACATCTTGGTATAGCCAGACTTGGGAACAGCTCATCTTGTCTCCGTTGTCACCTCCATGGCAACCGGATTGCTCTTTCTTAATGTAGTAATAGATTATGGTCACTGACATTTTCAAACACCAAATGATCTCAGATCTGTGTGCCCCAATTCTTCTAATAGGATTAGAGCACCAATCCCAATGTTCTAGTTATTTGATTATAACTTCTTGTCTCTGATTTTCCCCCAACCTAGGACTGAAGCATGTGCTCTTCTAGGTAGTTCCTTCTAGAAGGGGGTCAGATTTGATCAGACTAAAACTGGGCAGGTGCCATATGGCTGGGTATACAACAGTGGGAAGCTTCAGCCCAGAAATGGGAAGTGGTGTCCTGGTGGGCATCTGAAAGTCAGTGATTGGGGCTTAGTGGAGGAATCAGCCCAGTGTATGGAGGCAAAATGGGAGCCAGGTGGTCAGGGGAGTGGTGGAATAAGGAACGTGGAACTGCTACGTGGAGGTGACAATGGTGATAACTGGGAAGGGCTTCGGGAGGCGGGTGAACAGACACATGCTGTGGCTTTCACATGGGATGACTCCTATTTGCGAGGCTTATTAAATTTTAAGAGGGCTCCCCCAGTGGCTCAGAGGTAGGAATCTGCCTGCAATGCAGAAGTTGCAAGTTCGATCCCTGGGCTGAGAAGATCCCCAGAGGAGGGCATGGCAACCTATTCCATTATTCTTGCTTGAAGAATCCCATGGATAGAGAAGCATGGTGGGCTACAGTCCATATGGTCACAAAGAGTCAGACACGACTGAAGTGACTTGGCACGCACACACAAAATTAAAGAGGATTCAATAAAATGAACACTGATAGTAATCTAGCAAGCATGACTATTGCTACATCCTACACACCCCGACAAGTAGTCTTGCTGGAAGGAAACAGGAAAGTCTCCCTAACAATTATAAAATTATTGCAGATACTCTGTAGTCAGCCAACACTCTGACTCCTGTCTCATCTAGATCTAGTTCTGTCATGGTCTGTATCTAGATTGATCTTGAGTCCTTAGGGTATCATCTGTTTAGATGGGTTTTTTCTCTAAGGCTAGATCTTGATTAATTATTTAATGATCTTGACTAATTATTTAAGGATGGTGCAATAGAGAAAAATATTCTAAGATGATAATTTATCTGTTAGAGAAAGAAAAATTGAAATTGCCTTAGGCCAGAAAAAGCAATAGGGTCTCAAATAGTCAAACATGATTGAAGCAACTTAGCTTGCATGCACATAATTTAAAGAGGATGCAACGAAATGAACACTGACTTAATCTAACAGGCACGTCTATTGCTATATTTCTGATGTTATAAATGACAATTTTTGGAAAACTTTGCTTGAGTATTTTCTATGCTTGAAATGGCAGTTTCTGACTTGTTCAGAGATAATAGCCTTATGGCCATTAGGGTTGGAGGGTGTTTGCTAATGGAAAAGTTCTTTTACTAAAATATCAGGTCTCTAGGCATAGCCTCCACTTGGCTACACATATTACAGGGCTATCTCTCTGAGGTGTGTGTGTCAGGAGAAATGGTTTGGCTGGAGGCTTTTCCCAAGTGTGCAGACATTGTAAGAACCTTATCTCTACCACTTGGGAGAAAATATTCTGTTTGTGCAGTCCCTGTTACTTTGGAAAAAATACACCTGGGAATCTCTACTGCACTAAAGGATGAGTCTTCTGATATGATGTCTTAGATTATTGATTGGTACTTCACTGGAAGTGTTTTTTTTTTTTTGGGGGGGGGGATTTCACTGGAAGAGCTTTTCAAGGCTCTCTCTTCCAAGAATTCATTTCATGCAAATTAAAAACAAAATTCAGAGATGCAGTTAATGTGTAAGACCAATACAAATTTAAGATTTCTATGTGAAGAGATTTAAGTTCTTTATAACTGACATGAATGGGACTTCCCTGGTGGCTCAGTGGTAAAGAATCTGCCTGCCAATGCAGGAGACACAGGTTTCATCCCTGGTCCAGAAGATCCCCTGGAGGAGGAAATGGCAACCCACTCCAGTATTCTTGCCTGGAGAATCCCATGGACAGAAGAGCCTGGAGGGCTGCAGTCCATGGGGGCACAAAGAGTCGATGACTTGCTGACCAAACAACAGCGACAAAAACTGATGTGAATGGGNCCACTCCAGTATTCTTGCCTGGAGAATCCCATGGACAGAAGAGCCTGGAGGGCTGCAGTCCATGGGGGCACAAAGAGTCGATGACTTGCTGACCAAACAACAGCGACAAAAACTGATGTGAATGGGGAGTGTGGCATATGTGATTGTGCGTGTTGAAATACTTTTATTTGATGACTTAGGAGTGATGACCACAACCAGCTATTACTGGAACAATTTGATGGCTCAGTACCCTGCCTCTACCTCCCTCATTTTAAATCTATTTTTATAAGCAAACAGAATTAGTTACTAAGAAAAAGAATACTTTGATATAATTTAAACCTTTTGCCTTTAAATACATTGTGTCAAAATGTACCAGTTAATAGAATGGCTCTAACCAGTGAGTTTGAAAGGAAGATGGCGTTCCCTATGAAGATTACACCAGTGAACACTGTTGTACATATACCCTGCACCTGGCACTCGTCTAAGCACTTTAACATATTTACTCATATAATTTTTAGAACTATGCTATGAAATAGATATCCTTATCATTTTAATGTTACAGATGGGAGAACTGAGGCTTGAAAGGCTTGAAGTGGCACACACAGAGCTGGAGCTATTTAGACAGTGGTATATATTCGGTCATGATGGGCTCATGTCTTGATACAATTCTCTGGTTTACATAATTCAACTGTGCATTTCCTGGCTGCCATCCATACCAATGGAAATCATGAAATAAATGACATGAGGAAGATTATATTTGTTGCCTGGGTGTGTTTAGGGCATTAATGTCTGGTTTTATGGGTTCCCAGGAATTTCTTAATCATTTGGACATACTTTTGCCTTCTATTTTTTGCAATTACTTCCTCAATGACTCTGATTACGTCTCCTCTTTGTTAATCTTCTACAATTCACACGATCTTACCAGACAGCTGATGGTTGCAGCTGTAAGAACAGAAAGCCCTGAGTGCTCTTCTAAATTGTAATGCTCCCCAGTGGGGACTACCTGTGTATTCTTTGCCCTGTTAACCTATAAAGGCCCTGATGCTTTTTCTTCACTGAAACAGTCTCTGCAACCTGAAATATATTTCTGGCATTCTCAAGCCTTCCTAAAGTCCAACTTGAAGGTCTTTCTAGTTTGTCCTTCTGCCTGCCCTCTGTGATTACTCAT
Source organism: Oreotragus oreotragus (assembly GCA_006410675.1). Taxonomy (NCBI): domain Eukaryota; kingdom Metazoa; phylum Chordata; class Mammalia; order Artiodactyla; family Bovidae; genus Oreotragus; species Oreotragus oreotragus. The sequence continues at coordinate 320,703 of SJYX01010186.1, read as the reverse complement.
CCCATCTCTTCCAGTCACTTGCACCTCTTCTCCATGTGGGACTCCTTCCTCATTTTCTTATATCTCTTTTTTCCCCCTCTACACTCTGACCTTACTTCTCTATTAAACTTTAAGAACTGACCTTTCACATTAAATTTAAGAACTAACCCATTCACTTTTTCTTTTATCAAACTAATTTTTAACCTTTTCATCCCATTCAGTGAAAAGAGCTCATGAACGTAAATGTTTATAACACTCTCCTGGTCTTCTTCTTGCCTGTTTCTCAAAACATCCAGCTCATTATATTGGAGGCATTTTCAATTTAATAAAAATAATAACTAACTTTGTCTGTGCCAGACATGTTAACTCATAATTGTCCCTCCAACACTCTATGAGGTTATTATTATCCTCAGCTTACAGGCAAGAGAGTTGAAGATCAGAGAGTCAAAGTGACTCATTCAAGGTCACACATGTGGTAAAGCTGGATTCTGAATATGGTTAAGGTCTATGTTTTTAACCCCTATATTCTACTGCCTTTTGAAAGACAGCAATATGGTTACCTAGTCTCTTCATCACACTGCAATAAATATTATAGTTTCTGTATCACTTAATAAATGGACTGACTGGTATTGCCAAGTATGGAATTTGCTGCTTCCAAATATTTAGAGGCTTTCCATGTATTGAATTTCCTAGTGATAATTGATGTGTGATATAATAACGTGTGTTTTATTTTGAAGAAGACATCCTGGCAGGCCTTAAATCACTGAACTACAAAGACCTTCATAGATGTAGCAGGCTCCAATATCTTTGTATGGTTTATTTCCCTCCCTTTGGGCCATGTTGAGGCATGTAGAGTACTTGCCATGTCTTATCACTAAATCTAATTGACATGATAATTATCACCAATATAGTATAATAATCACCAGTATTACCAATATTATAGTATAATATCACCAATATAATATAATAATATACTATATATATACTATATATAGTATAGATTATTATATCTAATAAAATCACCAATATAGTATAAAGTGAGTGAAGTTGCTCAGTGGTGTCTGACTCTTTGTGACCCCATGGACTGTAGCCTACCAGGCTCCTCTGTCCATGGGATTCTCCAGGCAAGAGTAATGGAATGGGTTGCCATTTCCTTCTCCAGGGGATCTTCCCAACCCAGGGATCGAACCCAGGTCTCCCACATTCCAGGCAGATGCTTTAACCTCTGAGCCACTATTAATGTATTATGCTGTTCATTAGATATGACTGACATGATATCATCAATAGTATATTTATGTGATATGCTGCAGAATGTTCAGATGGTTCAAGTCCCTTCAGATTGTGATACAAAGCAGTAGAGTTAGTATAGCCCTGCAGCAAGATAGTGAATATTTATTGTCCAAATTCAGTGGATGCAAAGTGGCAATAATCCATTCTTCCCAACAACAGATAATATTTTTGAGGGACTTCAACTGGGTGTCAGCTTCAACTGGATGTCAAATATCAGAGAGGATGTATTTGTGTGGAAAATTCTTAAATAGTAAATTACAATTAGAGACTGAACAAAAATGTTAAATTTGTCCATTCATTAAACAAATCAGTTTATATACCTATTCAGTTTAGTTCAGTTCAGTTCAGTTGCTCAGTCATGTCCGACTCTTTGCAACCCCATGAGTTGCAGCACGCCAGGCCTCCCTGTCCATCACCAACTCCCGGAGTTTACTCAGACTCATGGTGATGCCATCCAGCCATCTCATCCTCGGTCACCCCCTTCTCCTCCTGCCCCCAATCCCTCCCAGCATCAGAGTCTTTTCCAATGAGTCAACTCTTCACATGAGGTGGCCAAAGTACTGGAGTTTCAGCTTTAGCATCATTCCTTCCAAAGAACACCCAGGGCTGATCTCCCTTACAATGGACTGGTTGGATCTCCTTGCAGTCCAAGGGACTCTCAAGAGTCTTCTCCAACATCACAGTTCAAAAGCATCAATTCTTCAGCGCTCAGCTTTCTTCACAGTCCAACTCTCACATCCATACATGACTACTGGAAAAACCATAGCCTTGACTAGACGGACCTTTGTTGGCAAAGTAATGTCTCTGCTTTTCAATATGCTATCTAGGTTGGTCATAACTTTCC